>ML424362.1:0-32330 GCA_005239525.1 Nicotiana knightiana | reverse complement strand
ATGCGCATAAAATGTAAGGTATATCACATGTTAAACTATGCAATTTAGTCTCGCATCAGGGTCTCTCCTCCTGACGAGAATCATTACCTCATTCTGAACTGAATATCGATATTTGATATTTAATATACCCTACACAACTCCGATCGCACTGATCCCAGGGCTAATTATCTCGTCTCACCCTGTACAAACTGCTCGGGCAATAAGCCACCTCAAACACCGTCTAATCTTATATGACGCCACAAAAGCGCCAACAAGCTATAACTCGAATATGAACCATATGAAAGAACGAACTCTGGAAAAGAACTATCAAGCCTGCATAACAAATAAAACGGCGAACAGTCGCTAACCTTCCTCAAAGATAAGAAACAAGAGACACAAAAATAAGCATAGTGACCCATACTTAAGTCATCACTGTTGCGGCGTGCAACCCGATCCAAATATGGCTTGTTGCAGTGTGCAACCCGATCCAAGCATGACATCGTTGCGGTGTGAAACCCGATCCACCCAACATACCCGTGGCGGCTTGCCACCCAATCCAAACAATATAACCATGGTGGAGTGCCACCAGATCCACTCATAACAATCAATAAGGAAACACCCATCAAGCAGAAATGCTTATACTTACAAAATGCCCGAATACCGATCACAAGCATGCCAGGTGCATAATACAACCCTGGGGAGACGGATAACTCCATACACTACAAAAACTCAAGCACGACTAATGTGAAATAAATGACCTGCATCTCGAGAGCCATCTTGCTCATATACCACCAGAAACTACACAGAACACATGTGCGAATAATCAAGTCGTCTCAAAACCCACTTGGCACAATATAGTATTACAGGGAATAGTTGATGATGGGAATAACATCCAACGCCCGAAGACTCCTCGGTAAGAAATGCTATGCCGAATGAACACATCCGACCTGACGCAGAGCACACATTCACATTAGACCCACTAAAGGACCTCAAGGCGATTATGATCATACCATACTGGGCCAACAACCTTTCAGGGATCCACAATGGCCCTATTCATGTCACACACAAGCATCCATCCAATCCGGAACAAACTCCCTCTATCCACAACCAAAGGAATAGAGCGCCTTTCCGGCATAAACTCTCACATTAGCGATAGTGCCAGAATCTCCATACTTTGTTTCAATACTTAACAATCAAGTGACTAACATGTACACATACACAATTATCATGTGGGATATGCTCCCATGACCTTGTGCACCAGGTAGCAAAGTCTGCACCTCCATACCACCAACCATATTAATTATGTAAAACAAATCACGAATTCGCAAATTAAAACATAATGCCTCTTCCACATAACACCATTCTCAGGCGACACTAAGTTGATGCCAACTTATTCTAACTATATGAATTCTTCCTTTCCCCTCCGAGCTCGTGACATTCTTATCAACACCTAGCCTCAATCTTGGTCCTCAACCTCCAATTCCCATGTTCCTCACTGCACCTATCATGTCGCTACACGAGAGTACAAGAATTCCTCATAACACCTGAACTACTAGTAGAATAAAAACTTCATTGGATAGAAACCTTTCACTTAACTCCTTTCAAAAGAACCATTGCAACACACCACTGGATTCCCAACGACCGCGAATAATACAAACCTCAAGTCGGGGTCTAAACAGCCATAACTCTTCCGGGATCCATTTACATAACAAGGCCATATGAATCGAATACCTCCCAAATCAAGAACATTATGGTGGTCGTCAAGCCCGTTCGTACAACCACAAACCACCTGTATAACTTAACAC
Organism: Nicotiana knightiana; assembly: GCA_005239525.1. Taxonomy (NCBI): domain Eukaryota; kingdom Viridiplantae; phylum Streptophyta; class Magnoliopsida; order Solanales; family Solanaceae; genus Nicotiana; species Nicotiana knightiana. The sequence goes on along the minus strand of ML424362.1, from coordinate 30,546 downwards.
GCCGAAGAAACTGATCATTGCCACAATCATGTTGATTCAAACAACTACTAACCAATCCCACTTCTTCCAATTTACTCTGGACTTGCCTTTGAAATAATAATAGCTCAATTAAAAACATAACGAAACCCAGCAACACGCATACCGAGTGACCCAATCCACAAGACCACATCGTCTCAATACCCATGAACCATCTCATACACTCCTTTTGGTCACAATAACATTTCCAATTGGTGCACCCATTCTGAAATATCCTCTATGAATCCAAAGTTGTTTTCTCCCATTTCTTCAATACTGCATCACAGACCCGATGATAAAATAGAGAACTCCAAGTCTCTTTCATAATCCACTGGAAAACCTTGATCATTAACCATGCAATGGACCCGAAAACCTTAGGCACTGCACTTTAATTCTTGAACCCACTAGAATCGTTGTTGAGAGTCACCCACTCTGACGTGGTCCCGAATATAATCAAACTCTTATGCTCTTTTAGAACATGAACACTTCCAAAGAAGTAACCGGATGCATTCTTTTCATTGTACATCACATCCACAAGAAGCATAAACTCTGAGTCTTCCAAAAACATGCACATGAATCGATAAGGCCAAATATAGCACACATTCATTAAGTTCTTTGCTTGAATTAACCTTGATGTTTTCTTTTCTTAGTCATAAATAATCCACTAATGCACCGATAACCAAAAATCGCACAAGCAGATATCCACGCAATCCAATCGTAGATGGTGGGATCCCCCACTTAGATTTAATCTACCATCACATAATGTAGAACCTACAAGGATTCCTTCTTCTCTATTACCTTGATCTCGCACCATTAACTCGCCAAAACTCTCAAAATATCTTGTTAGGATTTTTGTACAGCATCTCGAATTATCAGCCACAATCGCTTACTTGACCTCCTGCCAGGTAGTAAGTAATATTATTCGTAGAAAGTCCATCAACATCACGCAACCACCAGCCTGTTCATAGGAGATAACCCACCTGTGGAAATTCCACACTGACATCTTCCAATAACATTGCATTGGGTACAACTACCATGAACCCGGTAAACCCTCCTGAGCCTATGCTCGTGCACTAGCTATAGAACTCTATTCACTTCCCATCGACATCAACTGAAAATCTGACAATACATTCCAAACTCGGAGTAATGTTGTATCCAAAAACGATAATCAAGTCTTCACACCCCTGTTCATTTCAAGAAAAACTCCTCTTTTCCATCTCCCTCGATACAGTAGCCACCATCCCAAATAAAATCCGTAGACCAAATCACCTTCCATCACAATTCCCCAAATTGCCCTAAACCTCTCAAGGCACATGGCTATCCTACCATATAATCTATACGCTACTCTGCCACTTCCACTTCGGTTAAGCCATCTACTTAAGCAACTTCTCAACCTCTGTTGTGTGTACTTGACCTGCTAGCAATTCAATCACCACGAGAAACCTCACACCATGTCCTTCCTTTTCCTTCACTATCCCAATACTATCTCAAATCGAAATCCATCTTTGTAGCACCCGAGCTAATAAATTGTTACTAACTCTAAGCCTCCTCACAAATCATCTTTCTCACGCCATCAACATTAGAAACACCGATTCGATTCTGAAACCGCTACACACCGCCATCTTTGACAACCGCTTCTTAGGCACCATTTCACAACACTCTTCCCCGAAGGCAAATCAAGATGACCATAACATTGTCGAACCTTAATGCGTTCAACAAGGACGATGATACCACATCACAAATGAATCCCACTGCGCTTGAAAATATTAAGTTTTTTTACTCCACCAACCAAAGCTTGAACATTTATAGTCTGATTGCCTTTCCTCCGCTGGAATTAAATACCAAACCTCTAAATCATGCAATGAGAAATCCTCCTTTCAAGTCATTCACTACCTCGATACATAAACAAGCACCCTACCATAACACCAACATTGTGCGATAACAACGCCTGAATATCATAGCAATCTGTGCATAGCCTCAAACCCGTAGGAAATACAAATACTGAGCTGAATGATAGAACATCCTTCCACAAGGCAACGATGATAGCCTTCCCGAACACGCATGACATCTTGCACCACGTCTGCATTACCATTACAACTCCTCGATGCCCAATTAGTAACAAGTGATTCATGTCGCATAAGATTGAGTAGGAAGGAAATAAAACCATAACCCCCAATGGAATCAAATCTCACGATGGGCAATCAAGAAGGGAAGTCCTCTTAACAGACCTGTAACCTTTCGTAGATAAGTACAGACGTCTTTGTACCGATGCGAAAGACTCTACTAGACTTGCTCATGACTCATGAGACCCAAGTGAACATAACGCTCTGATACCAAGTTGTCATGACCCAAAACTCACTATAGGCCATGATGGCGCCCAACGTCACTGTTAGGCAAGACAACAGTGAACTACAAACTTGATTATGCATTTTATTATTTTCAAAATTGTGTATTTTATTAGATGAAGAAATCAATGCATTAAAATCATGGAAACGTACACTTTAAATAGAATAGATAATAAAAGTGTGTAAATGCTAAGTAAAATCACCACAACATCTAGAACATCCGAAAGCCTGGTGTCACAAGTGCATGAGAATCTACTAAGGAGTACAATAAAAATACAACATCCGTCTAGAATACAAGTTAGAAAAAAGAATATAAATAACTCTAACGAAAAATCTGTATGCTGCGGATCGTAACATGGAATGCAGCTCATCGTAAAGTCCCTGCAATAGTCGCGCCTCTGTAGCATACCACCAGAAACATATATATACCTCCACAATAAATGCAGCAAGTGTAGAATGAGTACGTAAATCAACGCGTACCCAATAAGTATCAAGTCTAACCCCAGAGAAGTAGCAATGAGGGGTCGACATTGACACTTACTAGTGGTCCAATAAGACATGTACAGTAGAAGTAAATACGAGGTACAATCCTCCTCTGAACGGTAAACTCAAGTTGTCACTAAGAAGTTACCTCCTCAACCGGAGTATATCTAGAATTTACCTCACGGGATAGGTCATCACAACTCAAATCAGAAAATATAATACACGGATGTGTTAGTTTCTTGCCAGATATTACATACGACACTGCCGAGGCGAACAACCTGATCCACAAGAGTGTTTTATAGAAATGCCGCAAAGAATGGCCCGATCCCATCATGATGTGTGCACTGCCGAGGGTCGAACAATACGAACCATAGATGCATCTATTATACTGCTGAGGCGAACGACCAGCTCCCATAAGAGTGTGGTACATAATCCTGCCGGTGCGAGCGGGCTGATCCCATTAGAATGAGAAGCTTAATGGTCGTTGACCTCACTCACGAATAAACGTGTTAGTTATGAATTTTTAAGGAAAATCTTTCGATGAAAACACATAGCATGGGAGAAATCCGTAAGAGGGGCACAATTATTCTGCGGCTAATCATGAAGCTCGTCAAATATCTACAATAGCAAGTCTATCACTCTACCCAAGTCTAGTCTCAAGTCGTAATGTGAAATAAAGGAATAAACGATCAAAGATAACTCCAATAGTACAATTATAGCATAGCGTGAACCTAAGCCTACCCGGACATAATATGAGTTGAGCTACATACGAACTCTTGTCACCTCGTGCATACGTAGCCCCCGCAACAAGTAGCACATAAAAATTACATCACCTAGGGGTTAGTTTCCCCCTCACAAGATTAGACAGGCGACTTACCTCGCTTCAATGTTCCATAATCGGCTCCAACGCCACTCTAACACCTCAAACTGATGCCAGTCGCTCCAAAACTAGTCAAATAATGTGCAAAGCAATACAAATATACTCTAATACTCATAATAAATCTATTCATAAAAATTCTCAACTCCACTCGAAAACTCAATAAAGTCAACCCACGTGCTCGAATTTCGAAAATTGTCGAAGATAAACATTACCCATAACACTAGGAACTCAAATATATGATTTATTCCCAATTCCATGTCCAATTTCGTGGTAAAAATCTAAAAATACCAAATTCTAGATTTTTCTGTTAATATCTCACAATTTCCATAATTATTCATGTTTTAATCCACATATAAACCATGTATTTAACTCACAAGGTGTCCAAATCACTTACCTAAAGTTTGATGATGAAAATGGCACTCCAAAATCGCCTTAATGTTGTTTCCCATGGAAGAAATGAGGTGAAAATGAGCCAAACCTCCGAAATATAGCTTCTACCCAGGTATTAACCCTTCACGATCACAGAAAATGCTATGCGATCGTGAAGCACAACTTTTCTCAGCTCAAAATTTCCCTTCGCGATCGCGGAAAACCGATCGCGATCGCAAAGAGCAAGCTTCCCAACTCCTCCAGACAGCCTCTAGTATAATGGTCATATATTTTTGTATAAAACTCCAATTGAGAAATGGTTTGACTTTCCGAAAACTAGGCACCAAGGGATACAACTTTTATGTTTGGATCATCTCCAAATTCCTTATATATTTCAAGATATAAGCTTCCAAAGTGAGCCTTATGCAACAAAAATTTCATCTTCGCGACACGAAGTTGTCTCTGCGAATGCGTTTCACAGACCCCTTTCTCCCATTTTTCTCTTCGCGAATGTAAACTTTACTTGCGAACGCGAAGAAGGGCACACCAAACCTTAGAAAACAGTAGCTCAACATGAGGAAATGACCCGTAGACCATCCGAAACACACCCGAGGCCCACGGGATCCCGTTAAATCACACCAACAAGTCCCAATACATGACACAAACCTGCTCGAGGCCTCAAACACACCAAAAAACATCAAAACTACAAATCGATGATCGAAATATTTCTTTATAGTTTCAAACTATGACGAACGCATCTGATTCATACTTAAACATTCTGGAATAACAGAAAACTTTACGCACAAGTCATAAATCATAATACGAACCTATTCCAAGGCTAGGAACCCTGAAAGGAAATCGATAACACCAAAGTCCACCTCAAACGAAACTTAGGAAATTCTAAAACCTTCAAAATGCCAAATTTCCATAATAAGCGCCGAAATGCTCCTGGGCGACCCGATACTCAACCCGAATATATGCCCAAGTCCGAAATCATCATACGAACCTATTGGAATCTTCAAATCCCAATTCCAAGGTCATTTACTCAAAAGTCAAATCTTAGTCAACTCTTCCAACTTAAAGCTTCCGAATTTTGAATTTTCCATCCGAATCAACTCTGAACTTCCCAAAATTTAATTCAGACCACACGTACAAGTCATAATACCTTAAGTGACGCTACTCAAAGCCTCAAACTGTTGAACGACATGCTAGATCTCAAAACGACCAGTCAGTTCGTTACATTCTCCCTCACTTAAACATGCATTCGTCCTCGAACGTGCCAAGAATTGTTCCGAAGTTGTCCAAAATTACTGTTTAACACCTCATGCACCTACCCGTGCCACCATAACCCATGTGAGCACATTAGCTCGAGCTAGACTGAAGATCCTCCCTATAACCTTGACTAATAAGGCTAAGAACCAAATTCCAACATCTGAAATCCTCCACGTGAACCGATCCTAACATACAAACAACGCATCAATTACTACACACTGTACCAAAACATGATCGTGCACTTTTGCTGAAATAACACCATGCACCGCATCATTCGCATGCCCATAATAACATCATCCGAACATAATAGCTTCAATTTCATGAATTTGATGCCCGCAATACGCCTCTTAACACATGTAATCCATGTTCCAACTCTCCCAATACTGCCACGACAAAAGAGATGTGTAGAAATTCATTACCACCTGCCAAAACAATAAATCATGGGATCTCTCCTCCTGACAAGAACCATTACCTTATTCTGAACAGAATAGTGATATTTGATCTTTAATATACCCTATATAACTGCGATCGCACTGATCTCGGGTCCAATAATCTCGTCTCACCCAGTACAAGCTTCTCGAGAAATAAGACACCTCAAACACCGTCTAGAATCTCACATGACGCCACCAAAGTGCCAAATAGCTTCAACTCGAATATGAACCATTGGAAAGAACGGACTCTAGAAAACAACTATCTAGCCCGCATAACAAATAAAACAGCCAGCAGCCGCTATGAACCTTCTTATAGATAAGAAACAAGACACACAAAAATAAGTGTAGGGAACTGTACTTAACATCTCGTTGTTATAGTGTGCAACCCGATCCAAGCATGGCATCATTGCGGTGCGCAACCCGATCCACTCATAACAATCAATAAGGAAACACCCATCAACCCAAAATGCTTATACTTACAAAATGCTCGAATACCGATCACAAGCATGCGAGGTGCATAATATAACCATGGGGAGACGAATAGCGCCATATGCTACAAAAACCTAAGCACGACTAAGGTGCAGTAAATGACATGCATCTCGAGATCCATCTTTCTCATATAACACCACAAGCTACACGGGATCACAACACACGTGTGAATAATAAAGTCGTCTCACAACCCACCTGGCACAATAGAGTATTACATGGAATTGATGACGATGGGAATAACATCCAACGCCCGAAGACTCCTCGATAAAAAATGCTATGCCGAATGAACACATCCAACCTGACGTATAGCACACATTCACATTAGACCTACCAACGGACCTCAAGCCGATTATGATCATACCATACTTGGCCAAAAACTTTTTAAGGATCCAAAATGGCCCTATTCATGAAGCACACGAGCAACCATCCAATTTGGAACAAACTCCCACAATCCACAACCAAAGGAATAGAGCGCCTTTCCGGAATAAACTCTCACATTAGAGATTGTACCAAAATCTCCATACTTGGTTTCAATCCTTAACAATCAAGTGACTAACATGTCACACTTACAAAATTCTCCGGTGGGATATGCTCCCACGACCTTCCGCACCAGGTAGCAAAGTTGACACCTCTATACGACCAACCGTATTAATTTTGTAAAGCAAATCATGAAGCCACATCAACACACATTGCCTCTTCCACAGGACACCATTCTCAGGTGACATAAAGTTGATGCCAACTCACTCTAAACATATGAGTTCTTACCTTCCCATCCGAGATCGTGATATTCTTATCAAAAACAAGCTGCAACCTTGATCCTCAATCTACAATTCCCATGTTTCTCACTGCACCTATCATGTTGGTATGAGCGAGTACAAGAATTCCTCATAACCCCTAAATTTACTAGTAGAATAAACACTTCGATAGAAATCTTGAACTTAACTCCTTTCAAAAGAACCACCACAACACATCACTAGATTCCCTTACAAACCTCAAGTCATGGTCTAAACCGCCATAACTCTTTTGGGATCCATTTACATAACAAGCCCAACTAGACGTGATATTTGGGAGTTGGAGTAGGTCCATGGTGTAATTTGTGACTTTTGTGCATAAGGCCAATAGGACGTGATTGATAGGTTTCAGCATCGTTTATAGAAGTTGGAATTCTTTAGTTTTCATTAGGCTTGAATTAGGGTGCAACTCGTATTTTTGATGTTGTTTGATATGATTTGAGGGCTCGACTAAGTTCATATCATATTTTAGGACTTGTTGGTGTGTTTGGTTAAGGTCCCGGGGGCCTCGTGATGATTTCAGATGATTATCAAATAAAAAATAAGACTTAGTGCACTGCTGAACTGGGAGCCTTCTGGTGTGATCTCACCTACGAGGGTCTTGGCCGCAGGTGTGGCTAATGTTGTGCAGGTGCGAAGCTGAGCTGGCCTAGGGTAGGACGCAGGTGTAAGGAGTAATCCACATCTGCGAGCATGTAGGTGCGAGAAAGGCTCCACAGATGAAGAGAAGAGGGGCGTAGGCCTTTCGTAGAAGTGGATCATGGGCCGCAGAAGCACTTCCATGGGTGCGAAACCTGGAGCGCAGGTGCATACCCTGTGGACTTAAGTGACTTCCGTAGAAGCGGAGGATTTTCCGCAAAAGCGATTCCGCATGTGTGGATATTTGGTCACAGGTGCGCAAGCATTGGGGAGTGTTTAAATTAGAGGGTTTCCGAGATTTTCTTCATTTTTTGACATTTCAGGCTCAGGATTGGGCAATTTGTGAGAGGGATTTCGAAGGGATTCTTGAGATAAGTCACGTATGGTTTAATTCATTCAATAATTATGTTTCCCATTGATTTTCCCACCTAGATTGTGTGTTTTTGAGGTATAATTTGGGAGTTTGAGGCTAGGGATTTGGAGAGTTTGATGTGGGGATTATTTTCTGAAATTGAACTGTATCCGTGAAGCTTGTCACTAATTTCATTCCAATAGTTAGTCTTGTTACTTATTGAGTTGGTTGTATTCACGCTACACCATGCACTTTGTGTGCAGATCTATGTGTTTGCGGACACGTTGGGTGTTGATTATCTGAGCCGCTTGACTATTTCGGAGATTTCAAGGTAGCTGCCCGGCGTTCACAGACCTTGACTCTCCCTCCCTATCTTTTAGATTTATGTATTTATTTTGAGTTTTTCATAGAAGGTATTTTCATACTTGTGTTGTATAGGCGCTCATGTACCTAGTGACACCCTGGTTTTGGGAACTTCCGTATTGAGTTTTAACTTTCTATCCAGTTTATGAGAACATTAATTATTCAAACCTATGTAATTTGATTGTTTACTTAAAAGTGTTGGAATCATTTTGAGGTGTCGGCTTATACCACGTTAGGCGCTATCACGACAAGATAAGTTTTGGGTCGTGACAAGTGCGGGGAGTTTGGACATATGTAGAGGTAGTGTCCTCATCGCCCGAGAAGTACAGTGCAGCAGAGGAGTCAAGCTACGACTTTAGAACCAGTTACTTCACCATCCACCCAGCTAGCTCGGGGTGGGGCCCAGGAAACTAGAGGTCGCCCTAGTGGGGGAGGTCGATCAGGTGGCAGTCAGGACCAATTCTATGCCATTATTGCCAGGCCAGATGTTGTTGTTTTGGATGCAGTGATCACATGTATTGTCTTAGTATGCCACAAGGATGCTTCTGTATTATTTGACCCTGGTTCCACTTATTCGTATGTATCCTCATATTTTTCTCATTATTTGGATCTCATATGTTCATGTATCTATGCCAGTAAGCGATATTATTGTTGTGGACCGTGTATATCGGTCATGTGTAGTGACTATTGGGGGATTGGATACTAGATTTGATTTTTTATTACTTAGTATGGTTGATTTCGACGTGATCTTGGGTATGGATTGGTTGTCTCCATGTCATGCTATGCTGGATTGTCACGCTAAGACTGATGTTGGCGATACCGGGTTTGCCAAGGATCAAATCGAGAGGTTCTCTAGATTATGTTCCCAGCAAGGTGATTTCATATTTGAAGGCTCAAGGGATTGTTGGGAAGGGTTGTTTATCTTATTTGGCTTTTTTGTGAGATGTTGGTGCTGATACCCCAATATTGATTCTGTTCCGGTAGTGCGAGACTTTCTAGATGTGTTTCCTGCAGACATGCTAGGCAAACAACCCAATAAAGATAGTGGCTTTGGTATTGACTTAATGCCGGGCACTCAACCCATTTCTATTCCTATGTATCGTATAGCACTGCCTGAATTGAAAGATCAGCTTCAGGAACTTCTTGATAAGGGGTCTATCAGTCCTAGTATGTCGCCTTAGGGTGCACCAGTTCTGTTTGTGAAGAAGAAGAATGGTGTATGCGGATGTGCATCAACTATAGGCAGTTGAACAAAGTTACAATCAAGAACAAGTATCCTTTGCCGCACATTGATGATCTATTTGACTAGCTTCAGGTAGCATGGGTGTTCTCTCTAAGATTGATTTGAGGTCTGGGTATCACCAGTTCATGATTCAGGACTCAGATATTCTAAAGATATCATTCAGGACCCACTATGGTCATTATGAGTTCCTTGTGATATCTTTTGGGCTGACCAAAGCCCCAGCACCATTCATGCATCTGATGAACAATGTGTTTCATGGATGATATCCAAGTGTACTCTTGTAGCTAGGAGGAGCATGCCCAGCATTTGAGGATTGTGTTTCGGCGGTTGAGGGAGGAAAAACTTTATGCCAAGTTCTCCAAGTGTGAGTTTTGGCTTAGTTCAGTGGAGTTCTTGGGGCACGTGGTGTCCAGTGAAGGGATTCAAGTGGATCCAAAAAAGATAGAGGCGGTTCAGAGTTGGTCCAGGTCGTCCTCAACTACTGAGATTTGGAGATTTCTCGGCTTGGCTAGTTATTATCGTCGCTTCGTGGAGGGTTTATCGTCTATTGCATCGCCTTTGACCAAATTGAACCTGAAGGGCGCTACTTTTATGTGGTCAGATGATTGTGAAGAGAGATTTTAGAAGCTCAAGACTGCCTTGACCACAGCTCCAGTTCTAGTTTTCCTTTCAGCTTCAAGCTCTTATACAATGTATTGTGATACTTCTTGGATCGGTATTGGGTGTTTCGTGATGTAGGAGGGTAGAGTGATTGCTTATACTTAGCGTCAGTTGAATCCTCACGAGAAGAACTACCCTATCCACTATTTGGAGTTGGCTTCCATCGTTCATGCATTGAAGATTTGGAGACATTATCTCTATGGTGTGTCTTGAGAGGTATTTATCGATCATCAGAGTCTCCAGCACTTGCTCAAACAAAAGGATCTAAATTTGAGGTAGCGGAGATCGTTGGAGCTGCTAAAGGACTATGATATTACTATTTTGTATCATCCCGGGAAGGCCAATATGGTGGCCGATGCCTTGAGTAGGAAGACGGTGAGTATGGGTAGCATAGCATTCATTCTTTTTGGTGAGAGGCCGCTTGCAGTTGATGTTCAAGCCTTGGCCAACCAGTTCGTGAGATTAGATGTTTCGGAGCCTAGTCGGGTTCTAGCTTGTGTGGTTCCTCGGTCTTCCTTATTTGATAGCATCAGAGAGCGTCACTATGATGATCCTCATTTTCTTGTCCTTAAGGACACGGTTCAGCACGGTGATGCTAGGGATGTTACTATTTTGGATGATGGGGTGTTGAGGATGCAGGGTCAGATTTGTGTGCCCAATGTAGATGGGTTACGTGGGTTGATTCTAAGAAGGCCCACAGTTTGCGGTATTCCATTCATCCGGGTGCTGCGAAGATGTACCGGAACTTGAGGCAGCACTATTGGTGAAGGAGAATTAAGAAGGATATAGTGGGGTTTGTAGCTCGGTGCCTTAACTGTCAGCAGGTAAGGTATGAGCATCAGAGACCGGGTAGATTTCTTCAAAGGCTAGAGATTCCAGAGTGGAAATGGGAGCGGATCACCATGGATTTTATAGTTGGGATCCCACGGACTTCGAGCAAGTTCGATGCTATTTGGGTGATTGTGGATAGGTTGACCAAGTCTGCGCGCTCCATTCCAGTTGGGACTACTTATTCTTCGGAGCGGTTGGCTGAATTTACATCCGCGAGATTGTTCGCCTTCACTGTGTGCCGGTGACCATTATTTCAGATCGGGGCATGCAGTTTACATCATAGTTTTAGAGAGTGGAACAACAAGAGTTAGGTACCCAGGTTGAGTTGAGCACACCATTTCACCCTCAGACGGACAAACAATTTGAGCACACTATTCAAATATTGGAGGACATGCTACACGCTTGTGTCATTGATTTTAGGGGTTCTTGGGATTAGTTTCTGCCGCTCGCGGAGTTTTCCTACAAAAATAGCTACCAGTCGAGTATCCAGATGGCTCCATATGAAGCTTTGTACGGGAGACGTTGTCGATCACCGGTGGGTTGGTTTGAGCTGGTAAGGCTAGCTAATAGGTACTGACTTGGTTCAGGATGCTTTGGACAAGGTTAAATTGATTCAGGAACGGCTTCGCACGCTGGTCTTGACAGAAGAGTTACATCGATGGGAAGGTTCGTGGTTTTGCTTTTATGTTTGGGGACAAGGTACCGCGCAAGGTGTCAACCCATTAAGGGTGTTATAAGGTTCGGGAAGAAGGGCAAGTTGAGCCCTCAGTATATTGGGTCGTTTGAGATACTTCAGAGGATTGGAGATGTGGCTTATAAGCTTGCCTTGCCACCTAGTTTGTCGAGTGTGCATCCAGTATTTCATGTTTCTATGTTCCGGAAGTATGTCCGTATCATGTTTTGGATTTCAACAGGGTTCATTTGGATGGTGATTTGACTTATGATGTGCAGCTGGTGGCCATTTTGGATCAGCAGGTTCGAAAGTTGAGGACAAAGGACATAGCTTTAGTAAAGGTGCAGTGGAGAGGTCAGCCTGTTGAGGAGGCTACTTGGGAGACTAAGAGTGAGATTACAAAGAAGATATCCACGCCTATTTGAGACTCCAGGTACGTTTCTAGACCCGTTCGAGGACGAACATTTGTTTAAGAGAGGGAGGATGTAACGACCCAACTGGTCGTTTCGAGAGTTGTAGCCCCGTTCCAGCATTTACTGCTTATTTTTATGCTTTACAATTGTTATGTGACTTGTCGGGTAGCTGGTTTGGGTCCGGAGAGACTTCGGAATGAATTTAGACACTTAGTCTCAAGGTTAAAAACTTAAGTTGAAAAGGTTGAACAGATGTTGACTTGTGTGTAAACGACTCTGATATAGAGTTTTGATGGTTCCGTTAGCTCCATTGGGTGATTTTAGACTTAGGAGTGTGTCTGGATTGTGATTTGGAGACCCGTAGTTCTATTAGGCTTGAAATGGAGAAAGTTGGAAGTTTGACCAAGAGCGGACTTTGTGGATATCGGGCTTGGATTGGGGTTTCGAGAGTGGAGTAGGGATGTGGTGTCATTTGTGAATTGTGTGAAAAATTTGAGCTCAATTGGACGTGATTTGATAGGTTTCGGCATTGTTTGTATATGTTGAAATTCCTTAGTTTTCATTAGGCTTGAATTGGGGTGCGATTCATGTTTTTAATGTTGTTTGATGTGATTTGAGGGCTTGACTAAGTTCGTATTGTGTTTTAGGACTTGTTGGTGTGTTTGGTTGAGGTCCCGGGGTCCTCTCGTTGATTTCAGATGGTTATTAGTTCGAAAATGAGACTTAGTGCATTGTTGAACTTGGAGCCTTCTGGTGTGATCGCACCTGCGAGGGTCTTGGCCGCAGATGCGATACCGTAGATGCGGCTGATGTTGCACAGCTGTGGAGCTAGACTAGCCTAGGGTAGGATGCAAGTGCGAGGAGTAATTCGCATCTGCGCGCCCGCAGGTGCAAGAGGTTCCGCAGATGCGGAGAAAAGGGGCGTAGGCTGCTTTCGCAAAAGCGGATCATGGGTCGTAGAGTCGCTTCTGTAGGTGCGTACCCTATGGACTTAAGTGACTTATGTAGAAGCGGAGGATTTTCCGCAAAAGCAAATCTGCAGGTGCGGATATTTGGCCGTATGTGCGAAAGCACTGGGCAGTGTTTAAATTCAAGGGTTTCCGATATTTTCTTCATTTTTGGACATTTCAAGCTCGAGATTGGGTGATTATTGAGAGGGATTTAGAAGAGAATCTTGAAGTAGGTCACTTGTGGTTTAATTTATTCAATAATTATGTTTCCCTATTGATTTTTCCACCTAGATTATGTGGTTTTGATGTGTAATTTGTGAGTTTGAAGCTAGGGATTTGGAGAGTTTGATTTAGGGATTTGTGTGGCGATTTGGTATCGGATTTTGGTAAAATTTTCTATGTTTGGAGTCATGGTTAAATAGGCTTTCGGGTTTTTTGATTTTTATCGGATTTCGAGACGTGAACCTGGGAGCCGACTTTTGAATTTTGATTAATAAATTAGTATTTTCTAGTGAAATTGATTCCTTTAGTTCGTGTTGATTGTAACGAACTATTTGTGGCTAGATTTAGGGCATTTGAAGGTTGATTCGCGAGGCAAGGGCATGTTGAAGTAGGTATTTGCACGGATTGAGGTAAGTAATAGTTTTAAATTTGGTTCTGAGGGTATGAATACTCATATGATGTGTCATGTGATTGGTTTTGAGGTGACACACATATTAGGTGACGGGCGTGTGGCCGTGCATCGTAGGAATTATGACTTGGTCAATTCCATGAAACTGTGTAGTTGAATAACCTGTTGTTATCCGTATATTCTCTATGTGTTATAGTTGAACTGCAAATCATATTAGAAATCATGTTTAGGCTATGTGTTGGTACTGTGGGGACTCCATAGAGGTCGTGCTACATGTTGAATTATCTGCTAAATTGTTCCTTTGTACTTAGTCACAGTTTTACTTGCATATTATATCTCAATCTCCATTCTTCTTTATTGGACATTATATCATCACCGTTTGGCTGAGTATCATGATTATTGAGAGCCCAATAGACTGGAGAGATTGATGAGTGAGTGAGGTCGAGGGCCTAATTGCGAGGATATTTATGGGAGTGAGATGCACAACGCAGCATGTTTTATTGATTTATGCCATTATTGATTTATTATAGCGTTTGGGCTGAAGGAACCCCTCCGGAGTCTGTACATCCCCAATGAGCACAGGTACCTACAGAGCGCGAGTGCCGAGTGTCTGATAGAAATGAGAGATTGTGAGGAATGAGTGACTGTGAGGTTGGAGTGAATGGAATGATTGAGTGACTGTCACTCTGAGAATATGCACTTGATTTCATTACTATTGTACTTCAGCTGGCATATATAACTGTCATAAAATTTCTTTGAGATACTATATCCTGTTTCAATTGAACTTGGCATTAATTATTTGTTTTAGGTTTAATTTTCGAACTTGAAATCATGCCTATTTTTTTGTATTGTATTTTTTGAAATTGAACTGTATCCGTGGAGCTAGTCACTATTTTCAGTCCAATAGTTAGTCTTGTTACTTACTGAGTTTGTTGTACTCACGCTACACCCTGCACTTCTTGTGTAGATCCAAGAGTTTCCAGACACGGTGGGTATTGATTATCTTATCAGCTTGGCCATTTCGGAGATTTCAAGGTAGTTGCCCGACGTTCGCAGACCTTGATTCTCCCTCCCTATCTTTCAGCTTTATCTATTTAGTTTCAGTTTTTCATAAACAATAATTTAAGACTTGTGATGTATAGACGCTCATGTACTCAGTGGCACCCGATTTTGGGAATATCCATATTGAGTTTTGACTTCCTATCCAGTTTATGAGAACTTTATTTATTCAAACCTGTGTTATTTCATTGTTTACTTAAAAGTGTTGGAAATGTTTTGAGGTGTCGGCTTGCCTAGTACCACGTTAGGCGCCATCACGACAGGCTAAGTTTTGGATCGTGACAACTACGTTTATCTTTCTTCCATCTAGATGCACCGCAAACTTTGCATGATTCAAGAGACTATCATTCTTACAACCTAACATATAATCATTCATACACGTATCAATTTTCTTGTAAGAAAGCCCAAGGTGCCGAATTACCTTCTTTGCTTCGTAATATGAATCTGACAAGTTTGATCCATCAGGCAATAAATATTCCTTCAACATCTTTAAGAACATTGTAAATGATGCATTACTCCAATTACTAATACTTTTAATATGAAGCAGCTTTAGCAGAGTAGAAAGTTTGGAAATTTTTGAATCTTGATACAATGGTTGCTCACAATCCTTTAAGACCCTAAAATATCTTTTTGCTTCAAGATTTGGTTCCTCCTCAAACAACCAATCACCATCATTGTTCATATTATCTCCATCAAAGGTGGGGTTTAAATCTCTTAAAATTTCATGTATTTCATCCTCACCATCCCTCTTAATTGTTATTATCATCTACAAATTCAGAATATTATAGCTGCTCAACTAACCTCTCCCTATGGTGATACTAAAAAGGTATAGTTTTGGATTATTCCCTGTACTATTAAATATGATTTAACCAACTCATGTGTTCCTGAAATAGCATTATAATATTTGACGCATGAATAACGTATTTCGCGTGTTTCTTTTAATCTTGTAAAAGAATAATCCAAAAAGTTCTTCACTCCAAGTATGTAAGCATCATCAAGTCGATCGTGAATAAGTTTCATCATTTATTTATCAGGTGTCATAATCTGTTACATGCACAAGATTTATATACATATATATTCAAGCGAAAAATATTAGTATAACAATGTAAAAGGAGCAAAAAATTAACTTAAGTGAACAAAAATATATTAGTCACCTTTACCAAAAGATATTAGTCAATCTACTTCAAAGATCATTTTTATAATCCATTTGATTAATTTCTCGCCCGCAAAATTTAACTGGCCTATAATCCGAGTAATAGCCTTAATATCCCTACAATAAAGGATAAATAAAACATGTTAAATTTCTAGTACTTTAGATAATTGATAATATTTTTTGATAACCCAAATCATAAAAAGGAAGCCTCTGTATATTTGACAAACAAGTAATTCTAAGAAGAAAATCCAATATTTGTAAAAAAATAATCAGAATCTTCAAATAGGGAAATCACTTAAACAGTAAAAAAAATACCAATTACACAATAAATTTTTACTGGTTCTTATTTTGCTATTAACACTACCAGCATAAAGGACATAAAATTCTTAGGTATGCGCATAGATAAAATCCTTTTGGAGAATGGAAGAAGGGGTCTTTCAACAACAACTCTGCCATATAAAAGATGATCTAGCTGAACCTCAAGCTTGTAATTGATTGAGATGACAATAATGGAATTTGAACAGCCATGGGCTAAGAAAGAGGCAGTATTGTGCACAAGAGCTAATGGCTATTGAATTTTCTTTTGATGAAGTAATTTGTTCGTTGATGGTATCAAGAAGATGCAGTAGTAAAAAAGATAATACAACAAAAAAGAGCTGAGTCAGCTCTAATACAAAAAATGCTAATCTAAGACCAAAGTGCTAACAAAGTTCAGAATTACATGGGATAATTTGTGCCAACTAAAAAGAAATATTAAGCACATAGTCTTAAATAGAGTGAATTGGAGTTGATACATCATAAAAGCATCTCATGTTTCTTTCTATCCATAAACACAAAAAATACGTAGGGATCATTCTCCATACTTGTTTGATGGAAAACTCGTAGATACCAAATGTAACAGAAAAGGAAAATAATGAATTCACTTTTTAGATTCGTTAACTATATTATGCTTTTCAAAATATTTAAGTAGGACATACTTCTAATGCGATTAGTCTATTTTCTAAAAGCAACAAAACGAGACATCTTCTTATCGGACTTCTCTCATAAAAATAGAAATTCAAATGATCAAATCTAATAAGTAGTGGTTACATACACGATACACATATAGATGGAGTAACTATACAAATTACTCTTCTCTTGAAAAAGCAAAGAGTAACTTGTATAGTTTAAAACAAGAAATAAGTTCCACAAAAAACTTCCAACCAAGCATGTCATTGTATATAAAAGGGATGAGAGGGCAAGATTGAAAATCAACAATGTATCAAATTAAAATAAGCAATTAACCAGCAGACCTCACCGTAGACTTAGATAGTAAATAGATGGTAACAATTATTGTATTTTGTGTCATTCTTTCACCAATATGAACACCAACATCCATATACATACAATTATGATCACAGCCCTATTCATCTAAACTAAAATTAACATAAAAGGGCACAATTTGAAACCTTACCTTGATGAGAAGAAACTCGAAGATGAGAAGTTGTTATCAACAGAGGTGACGAGCAGTTTTTCTTTTATGATGATATTGACGTTGGAACAGAAGTAGTTTCGCTGAATTTTACTTCGCAGTTGCAATAGATATAGCAGCTGCAAGTTTACGAAATAAGTGTTCAAAACTGAGGTTTACTTAGAAGTTATAGGAGAAGTCTTAGGGATTTTTCTTTTTTTTTGAGGGGGGAGGGTGTTGGCGAAGGGTGGGGGAAAAAAGAGGGAAACGTTAGCGTCACTTTTTCTTTTATGACGGGCTATGTTATATTATAAGGGTCCCTCTTTAATATTGGGCTAAAAGTTAGATTCAACGACTAGAAAAATATTTGGTTGCTATAAGTACACTTATAACGATCGAATTTATGTCCCTTCATTAAGAAGTAGTCGTTAAAAATCAAATTTTTTGTAGTGAGCTTTACGAAAAGACTCATTGTCAGATTGCGCCTTTTTTTTATAAAAAAAATGGAAGGTTTGCTTATTGAATGCGCCTTTTGTTGGGGGAAAATAACTAGAATATATGCATTTGGATTATATATATAACTGATGTTATTTCATATTGTGTATGGTGTATTTGAATATACCAAAGTTTGTTAAAAGGCTAGTATTATTTTCATAGTTTGTAATCTATTTTCCAAATATTGGTACTATTTATTGATTATAATTGCTACTTTCTGTAGGTTTTAAAATGTCAACTGATCAGCGTATAAGGGTTGTGTTGTACTGGGACGGTGAGATAATTTATGAAACTGATACAGTTAGATATAATTGTGGTTCTCTTTCCATTGTGAAACTTCATTTCAGTGTTGAATATGAGTGGCTAGTTAGGAACTTGCATATTAGAATGAAAACCAACCCTAACGAGGTAACACTTATTATCTCCGGTAGGTGGCCATATCAGACCTAATGGGTATTGTTCGTTATAGAAATTCCTATTGACAATACTGAGTCATTGCAAGATTTTTTGAGGGCATCCGATAAATTAAGGCATATGATGAATTTTGATGTGCTTTAGATGTTTATTAAAACTGAATTATTGGAGGTTGTTGAGTCCATAAATATTTTTTACTAGTCATCTCTGCTTTCTAATATGCCATCTTTTAATCTTAATGAGCCTTCAGCCGAAACTTATATGCCATGTACTGATCCATTAAGTAGTTATTCAGAATTTCATAGTTTTACAAGGTTGTTATCACAAAGTACAACACCAGAAATTGAACCAACACCTAGTAGCTATGGCCATGGTTGTACTAGTTTTGGCACACCATTTTCAACTGAAAATTATAATTATCATAGTTTTGGAGAGGGTTGTCATGACCCAAAATAATGTGACCGGTACCCGGAACACTATCCAAACTGGGTGAACCAACCTATACTAGAATATCCATTTATATGCCTAATAGATGCATACAGAAGTCTTTTGAAAATATAATCATTTAAATGATTAAAACAATACATGAAGTATAATCTTTAAATACACCATTTTAAATTATTCAAAATAGATAAGGATAAAAATGTCCCTTTAATTTCATGCTATATGAATAACCACAAGCACAACTTCATTATACCACAAGCAGTAAAACAGTTTTAGCAACTTTCCAAGAATGCAAGTGTAACGACCCGATTGGTTATTTTGAGCTCTAGCGCGTCGTTTCGTAGTTTGAGGCCTTGAGTAGCTTCATTTCCAAAATTATGACTTGTACGTGTGGTCGGAATTGAACTTTAGGAAGTTCAGGATTGATTTGGAAAGAAAATTCTAATTTCGGAAGATTTAAGTTGGATGAATTGACCAAGGTATGACTTTTGAGTAAACGACCTCAGAATCGGGATTTGAAGGTTCCAATAGGTTTGTATGATGATTTCCGAATTAGGCATATGTTCGGGTCAGGTATCGGGTGGCCCGGGAGTATTTCGACGCTTATTACAGAAGGTTGGCATTTTGAAGGTTTAAGAATTCCCTAAGTTTGGGTTGAAGTGGATTTTGATGTTATCGATGTTCGTTTGAGATTTCGAGCCTGAGAATAGTTTCGTATGGTGATTTTGGTCTTAGGAGCGTGTTCGGATGTTGATTTTGGAAGTCCGTAGGTTGTTTCGGCGTCAATTGGCGAAAGTTAGAAATTTGGATGATTTATGGGAAGTTTGACTGGGAGTACACCTTTTGATATCGGGGTCGAATTCCAGTTCCGGAAGTGGGAGTAGGTCCACAATGTCAATCATAACTTGTTGTCACGACCCATTTCCCCTTCCGAAAGACGTCGTGATGGCACCTAGTCGATAAGTAAGCCTATTAACATTGGAAATAACAGAAATAAAGAAAATAAGGAACTACTAAGCCTCAATAATGACTAGATAATAGTAAATGCCACTCGACATATACAAGTAAAACCAGTACGCAAATTTATATACAATTATTCTCCAAACCTGGAAGCACGAGTCACAAGCTCTACGAAAATCTATCTAACAGTCTATTATACAAAGAGTCTAAGAAGTACAGGAGGGAACAAAGTAAAAGATAGATGGGGACTCCGAGGATCTGCGGACGCGTGCAGATATACCTTGAAGTCTCTGGTGGCGGCTACTGTTGCACTAATACCGAGGCGGGTGAGAGGTACCTAGATCTGCACGCGAAAAACATGTGCAGGAAGGGCGTGAGTACACCACAATGGTACCTAGTAAATTCCAAGTCTAACTTCAGTCGAGTAATAACGAGGTCAGGTCAGGGCCCTACCAGTGTAAATATAATGAAATAAGATAGAAAGAAATATTACAGTAAAACAAATACGGAAATCTACAAGAATAAAATTCAAGGAAAGCCATCAGCTCAAAACATAGTAATAGCAACATGAGATCTCCCGGGATACCATCTCGTAATCCCAAACGTAAATATGCAAGGGAATCTCCCGTAATACCATTCTATAGTCCCAAAGTAAATATGCAGTGCTGGGGGATCTCCTGGAATACCGTTCCGTAGTCCCAAAGTAAATATACAGCTCAACCAATAAACACAACAGTTACAGCAAAAAAATCTATAGTTTAGACTGATTTCAAATCAAAGAAACAGGAAATTTCACTAAACATGTTGTACATAGTTCAAATAGACAGTCAAGACACTAGGCATGCTTTTCTAATCTAAACAAGGTAGTTCTATATGCTAGTGTAGCTCAATCAAGGAAAAACAGGTTATGATTTAGTGAAAAACGGAGTTTTACAATAAACATCTCGTGTACGTACTCGTCACCTCATGCACACGGCGCTCATATATCAAAAAGTACCAAAATCCTGAGGGGAGTTCCCTCACACAAGGTTAGGCAAGCCACTTACCTCGAACCAAGCTCAAATCAATCCAAAATCACGCTCTTGCCACGAGTATCCAACTCCGAGTGGACCAAATATGATCAAATCAATTACATAATGTAAATATAGCTACAAGTGACTAATCTAGCTAATGATATCAAAGCGAGGGCAAGAAAATAGAATAATACCCAAAAAGCCTCCCCGGGCCCACGTCTCAGAATCGGGTAAAAGTCACAAATTATGAACACCCATTCACTCCCGAGTCTAACCATACCAAATTCACTCAAATCCGATACCAAAATCTCGATCAAGATCCCAAAATTCGGCCTAACTTTTCTCAAATTTTTCCCGATTTTCCACCCCAAATATGAAATTAATGATAAAATCAAGCATATATTAGTGGTAATTAATCATAAAGGAGTTAGGAATCATTACCCAAAAACTTCCTCCGAAAATCTCTCCAAATTTAACCTTCTACCGAGCTCTCAATCAAATTTTGTGAATATGAACTAAAACCCTTGGTTATGAACTTTAAATTATGTCTAGTGATTTCTTAATCATGATTGCGGAAACACCCTCGCGATCGCGAAGAAAAAATTTGCTTCCTCATAAATTTACTCATGCGAACACGTAAAACACCACGCGAATGCGATGTTCTAAGTCTTACACTTACATGATCGCAATTGACCTCACTTGATCGCGAAGAGCAACACTCAACTCCACTGATGCCTCACTTCTTCTTCGCGAATGCGGCCTAGCCCACGCATTCGCGATGCATAACCTAACGAACCTACGCTATCGCATCCCAGTCTTGGCAAAAATGAAGAACTAATTTAGCTGGTCTCCCAGATGCTCTATGCGATCGTGAGCCTTCTTACCTAACCGCGATGAAGGAAATCAGTTGCAGAACACCAGAAAAATCTGCCAACTCCCTAAGTCCAAAAATGACCCGTTGAGCATCCAAAACACGCCCGAGGCCCCCGGGACCCCAACCAAACATACCAAGCAAACCGAGAACACCATACCAAATTAGTCGAGCCTTCAAATCACATCAAACAACATCAAAACACGGGTTATGCACAGATTCAAGCCTAATGAACTTTGAAATTCTCAATTGGGGGCTCTAACTCTAAAAATGACTGGCCGGGTCGTTACACTTGTGTGCAAAATTTGAGATCAATCGAACTTGATTTGATAGGTTTCAACGTCGAATGTAGAAGTTTGAAGTTCTAAAGTTTACTAAGCTTGAATTGGGGTGCGTTTCGTGGTTTTAGAATTGTTTAAATTGATTTGAGACCTCGAGCAGGTTCGTGTTATGTATTGGTACTGGTTGGTGTGATTGGATGAGGTCCCCGGGGCCTCGGGTGTGATTCGGGGTGGTTTCGGATGAAGTTTAGGTGTTTGATGCTGCTTGTTGGTGGTGCTGGTCGCGAACGCGGAAAAGGGCCTGAGGAACCTACGCGAAGGCGAAGGGGCGGTCGCGAACGCGTAGAAGGAAAGGGGGGGCTGGTCCTGGAGCAGGATTGGCCTTCCCAGCTGCTCGTGGACTGCGAACGCTAAGGGTCGGGGGTCTAAGGCTTCACGAACGCGACGGGGAGGTCGCGAACATGTAGAGAAAATTTTGTAGGCTGTTGTTTTAGCCTTCGCGATCGCGAAGGATCTTCCGCGACCGCGATGAAGGACTGTCTTGGGCAGATTGTTTTAAATCGGGATTTTTTCTCATTTCTCTCTTGGTTCGGACGCTGGAGAGCTTAAAGGGAAGACTTTTATCATCTATGACAAGGTAAGTGATTCTCGCACATTGTGAGTTAAATAAATGGTTTATATATGGATTTGAAAATGAAAATTAGTAGAAATGTTGGAATTTTGAAGAAAACCTACAATTTGGTATTTTGGATTTTTACCACGAAATTTGACATGGAATTTGGAATAAATCATATATTTGAGTTCGTGGTGTTATGATTAAAGTTTATCTTCGAAAATTTTCGAAATTCGGGCACGTGGACCCGAAGGTTGCCTTATCGACTTTTAGAGTGGAGTTGGGGATTGTTATGAATTGATTAATTATAAGCATTGGAATATATTTTGATTGAGTTGCACATTGTTTAACTAGTTTCGAATTGTTTGGATTGAATTGAAGAGTAAGAGGGACGTTGGAATCGATTTTGGAACTTCGGAGTGAGGTAAGTCTCATGTCTAACCTTGTGAGGGGGAAAGTTACCCCAGGTGATATTTATTGTTATGTGCAACTAGTTGTGGGTGCTACATACGCATGAGGTGACGAGAGTCTGTACGTAGCTAAAGCATATTTATGTCCGAGTAGACTTAGGACATTATCATATAATATTTGAATTATTTGAACTCATTCTGCTGGCTTTATTAATTGAAGTTATAATTTAAGTTGATTTAGAAATAAATATATGTACACCAGGCCAAGCCTTAACACTTTAAGTTGTGGGCGAGTTATTTGAGAAATGGTAAATATTATATTCATTTTAACCATGTGTTGTATTTAATCACGTGTCTCGCAAATCAGTAACTTCCTTCATTTTCTTGTGGAGCGGACCGAATGTATCGGCAGTATATAGATGCATCTATGATTTGTGCCGCTCGACCCTCGGCAGTGTACACATTATTCTGGATCGGGCCGAACTACCTCGGCAGAATCGTGCATTATATCGCTAGTAGTCCGAATATTTACGAGCTAATCTTTCCACTGATGCCCGGCAATTTATATGGTATTCCTTATTTATTTGATGTCGACCCTTGGCATGTTCTGAGCCTTCAAGGTAGAATACAATATTTAGAAATTTATGCTTTGAAAGAAGGAATCGTAAGATTTGTAACTTACAGAATTACCCCATCATTTCTGTGTGCCTCATATCTTTTTATGTTTTATTATATTGCTTTATTGGACCTTTAGTAAGTGTCATTATCGATCCCTCATCACTACTTCTCCGGGTTAGGTTAGATACTTACTGGGTACGCGTTGATTTACGTACTCATGCTGCACTTTTGCACTAAATGTGCAGGATCTGACATGTTCATTTGATGATCACCTTGGCACGTAGGTTCACCTGTGGAGGAGACTTTATGTGAGCTGCATTCCAGGCTTTACCTCGCAGTCCACCGAGTCTCCATTGTACTATTTATTTTATTCTGTCTTATTACATTTGGGACAGACGTTGTATTATTATTGTACTCCTTAGAAATTGCTCATGCACTTGTGACACCGTATATGGGGGGTTTTATTGGTTGTTTGTTATTGTAGATCACGTAATTATTATCATTTTACCCCGGTAAATTCCATTTTATGTTATTTAAGTAATGGAAATTATGATCTCTAAAGTAATAAAATGAGTAATTAAATGGATAAATCACAGTTGGCTTGCTTGACGGCGGCGTTAGGCTCTATCACGACCTATAGTGGATTTTGGGTCCTGACCGCAAGTTTAGAGATGAAGCACTAGTTATCCAGTACTTGGTGAAAGAAATCTTAGAGATGGAAAAAACACTAGACACCTTTCATGCTTTGAATGAACTTAACATAGGGAGGGGAGAGAATAAGGTCATTGGGCTTCATTAGAAAACAAAAAATTGCATCGCGATCAAGCATACCAGTATACCCAACAATTGAAGAATGGATAGGTGTAACGACCTGATCACTCATTTTGGAAATTAGTGTCCCGTTGGGTGGCTTAAGATATCGAACAGCTTCCTATTATATGTTATGAATTGCATGTGTGGTCGAGTTCGGTTTTCGGATGATTCAGGATCAATTTGGAAGAAACATTCTTGTTTTAGAAGCTTAAGCAGTAAGAGTTGACCGAAATTTGACTTTTGTGTAGATAAATTTGAAATGACATTTTGATGGTTCCAATAGTTTCGTACGGTGATTTTGGACTTACGTGTCCGTCCAGATTTAGATTTGGAGGTTCGTAGGATAAGTTGAAGCATTTTGGAAAAAAATGGAAAGTCGAAGTTTTGAAAGGTTGAGAGGTTTGACCGGGAGTTGAATCTGTTGATATTGGGCATGGATTGCAATTCTGAGAGTTGGATTAGCTCTGTTATGTCATTTGAGACTTGCATGCAAAATTTGAGGTCATTCCGGATTGGTTTGATATGCTTCAGCACGAGTTTGGAAGTTGGAAGATTTGGAAATTCATAGGTTGGATTCGAGGTGTGATTCGTAGTTTCGACGTTGTGATTTAAGGCCTCGAGCAGGTCTGTATTATATTTTGAGACTTATAGGTATATTCGTACGAAGTGTCGAAGGGCTTGGGTGAGTTTCGAATAGGTTTAGGTTGTGTTGTGCTTGTTTTTGATGTTTCACAGTCATTTCTTCAAGCATTAATGGTACCACATTAAGTAAATGAGCTCCAAATTCAGTTTTATTGAAGAATTAGATATTATTGTAATTACGGAGCCATAGCAAAAATAATATTCGAATTCAGACATCGTATGAGAGAGTAAAGCCCATTTTCGTGTCAAAAAGACTGCTGGTTTCTGGTGTAGTATCCCCGGGGTCGCAAATGCGAACATTTGATGGCATTTGCAACTTCTGCCCTGTTCCAGTTTGCATTTGCAAACATTTTATCGCAATTGTGACATTTTCCATCCATGTTCTTGTTCACAATTGCGAAGGCTTCTTCGTTTTTGCAAGGGTTCACAATGATTGCAAATGCGACATCTGCAGCTTGTTTTCAGCTGTGTAATTCGGAGTTTTGCTTCATTTTTTGATATTTTTGAACCCTAGGTCCGAGAGTGGGCAATCTTGAGAGAGAAATTTCATCTACAATCGTTGGGTAAGTACCTTTGTTCAATTTCTATATATATTTCATGATTATATTTGAGTTTTAACATCAAAATAGTGAGAATCAAAGTAACAATTGGGAATTTTGTCTAAACTTCTAAAATATGAAATTTCTTGATTGGAGAGTCGAATTGGACTTCGACTTGAAAACAAATCACGTAGTTGAACTCGTAGGGTTATGGGTAGTTGAAATCTACCCCTCGACTCGGGTTTTGACCGGGCAAGCCCGGGGTTGACTTTTTAGAAATTGTATAAAGATCATAGTTTTGTTAATTAAAATTATTTTCTCTTGTATTTTTTGATGTATTTAAGTCATCTTTTGCTAGATTGAGTCGAGTGGAGGTGAATTTTGATGTTTTAGATGTCAATACCACACAAGAAGATAGGTTAATTTGGTGTGGTATACAATTTTTCGAGTGTTGTCTCTCTAGAAAAACCTAGTTTTTCTTGGTGTTCCAACTTCTACTGTTGCGGAATAATAAAAGCAGTAAAGTAAAAACACAGAGATTTTTACGTGGAAAACACCTGGCTCAAAAGGTGAAAAAACCACGACCTACTCCTCAGTAGGATTTGCTCAAACTCTTCACTAAAACTCTGAGCCAAACGGACTTACAAAATAAACTCTTTTGTAATCCTAGGACTAACTCTAATCCCTTCGTAGTAACTAGCCTCTAGCTAATTTCTACAAGCTTCAAGTTAACTCTAACTTGAACAATGTGTACCTATTACAATTGCTTCTATGAAAGCTGAAAAGATACAATATTAAATCGCCTACTACAACCAATTAGACTCAATGACAAACAGATGGAACTGGTTCTTCTAGCTGGTCTGTAGCCTTTGTATCGCACAGTAATTCTGCTTGCAAAATCTCTGGGAATTTTGCTTTCAATTCGTGATAAATTTATGCTTTTGTGCGTTAGTGATTCGAGCAAGAATACTTCAATTATTTATAGAGTCAGTTGTTGAGTTTGTCGTTCAGTTCTGGTACAACTCTTCCTGGGAGAAAGAGTTCGTATTAAACTCAACTTCCTTCCTTCGTTATTGTCCTTGTTGAATTCAACTTTTGTTCGCTTATCAATTTGCAACCTTTTCGCATTAGGAGACACTATCTTTGTTCATTGATACTTCACAATCGTATTCATCTCCTATGCATATACGGTTCATGTGCCAACGCGTCCGGTCAAGTATGTGTGCTCTGATGGACCTGGGTCAACTGGTCAGCCATTTGTCAATCTTCAACACTATGCAGTGACTTGGGTCAATAAATTCCCCCTTTTTGATGATGACAAACTATATGCTTCTCCTTGTATACACTTCAAACATTTTGTATGTTTTTTAAGAATTTATCATAGAGAAACCAGGTTCATTATTAGGTTATAAATATCACTTGAAATATAAAAGCACATGTCTTCCCACTTTTGGCATCATCGAAAAGTTTGAAAAATGATAAACTTACTCATGGCCATTGAGGCAACTGCAGGTGCAAACATGATTAATCATCATAAGAAACCAATAAATATAAGCTATCTAAGAAATTGAGACAAGTCAATAACAAAACAGCAAAAATTCATTGATTAGGAACGAACAGCAAACACCATACAAAAAAACAAAAACAGCCATAACCATGAGCAAGACAGAATAAAAATAACATAAACAGAACAACTGGTCAAAGATGGTTTTTGGTAGCTCTGGACAGCCTAAGGATGGAAAGGTGCAGAGGAGGTTGTGGTCTTGGTTTGTAGAAGAGAAAGCATCTGGTTAAGAACACCCTCGTTTTTTTCCTTCTCTTTTGCTAATTCATCCCTGAGAGCATCCCGCTCAGCTTCAACCTTAATCAAACGAGATTTCAAACGAAGGATCTTCATATCCTTGATCTCGCTTTCCTGCACCAGAGTTCTGACTTTTCTGTTGACATGTTGCTTCCTAGATGAACCAGGTTCATCTGCAGGAACATTGACATTATAATCACAAGTCAGCAAAGTATCCTTCCCAAAATAGTCCTTGGCAGTAGCCATCTCAGCCTTTTTCACAGGAACATCAAAATGAGCAAGCACAACTGTCAGAATAAAGTCATACGGGATTGCATGTGCTTTTGTTCCATTCACAACTCTGTCCAAGAGTTGGATGATGAAGGTTGGCCAGTTGATCTACTTTCCCCTATATAAACACTCCATCAAGGTCAGATCCATATAGTTGTCTATGTGCCTTCGTTCTTGTCTTGGCAGCAAGAACCTGATGACAAACTCGAAGAGCAACTTGTGCTCTGGCTTCATTTCACTTTCACTTTTGTAGACTGGTCGGGGTTTAATTTTCCTTTCATTGTCACTGAAGAATCTGGTAATGTTGATTGCTGAGGCCATCCCATCCAAACTAGGCCATCTTTGCCTAGTGTAATGTTCGTAGCCCTTAACAGGAATGTGCAAAATTTCTCCTAGCTATTTAGCATCAAAGGATACTTGAATTTATTTTACTGTGGTAGTGACCCTGCCTTCCTTGACCACTGCATTACCCATTAACTCCACCAGTTCAGCTCTAGCCAACCTTCCTTCCATGTGAAGGACCATGTTCTTCCACCCCTGAACATCCAGTGTGTCCAGCAGGTATCGCATCCCAGGTTCCTCGAGATCCTTCAACAACTTTCCCTTCAGAATTGTTCTTTTGCCAAACAAGGTGATTTTGTCAGTCACCTCACCAACTTCCCCCTCATCTTCTCCACTCCACTCTTTATCATCATCATCTTTCTCAACGACTTTCACTTTTCTTGCCTTGGACCTGGTCCTTTTAACAGTTCTTGTAGGTGTGGTAGACACTGTAGCTGACTTCTTTGAAGAAGCCTTAGCCCTTTTTGATTTTGGTGCCTCAACCATAACAGGAGCAGTTTGCTCCTCATGATGGACCAGGTCCATCGTATCCTCTTCAACCTCAACAGTCTCCACAGGCTCTCCTACTTTAGCCTTTCCTTTTGCAGCTCTCTTTTTCTTGCTCTCTAGCAGAGCCTTCTCAAACAGTTCATCTTCCTCTATCACAGCACTTCGTGTAGCACGCACCTTAGGAACAGGAGCATCAGCAGCTACAGAAGCTTTCCTATTCTTAGAAGGAACTGGGTTAGTACCTTCTTGGACTTCTGAGTCCTCCTTTTCTTGGGGTTATAGGACTCTTCCAGTTTCCTTAGCCTGTCAGCCAACGTCTCGTACCCAGATGAAACAGGTTCATCTGCTCCTTTCTTCAAGCTTGCTAAACCTGCCGCTACTTCCTCGACTACACTTCCCCCTAACTCTGTGACATCTTCTCCAACCTTCTCAGGAATGGGACCACAGTTAGCCAATGTGGTACCATCCTCCCCAAATCCCTCTCTCTCAAGAAATTTACCTTTTCCCAATTTTCTTTGCCTACTCGGCACTTCAACATCAACTACCGACCCAACCAGAACAAACATGTTCTCAGCATTAATAGATTCAGAAATAGCATCAAGATTACCTTGTTCAGAATTTGATGAACCAGGTGCTTCCTCCTCGTTGGCTGATTTAAAAGATTCACTTGATGATTCAAAATTATTATCCTTTTCAGCCTGCAGAATTGCCTCCAAGAATCTTGCACGGGACCCAGAAGCCACTGATTTTCTGGCAAGAACCTTTACACGACGACCACGAGGGGCTGGGTTAGGGTTAGATATGGGTTCTGGAATATGAGGGTTTTTAGAGATTGAGGTTCTTTCTGAAGATTGAGAACTGTATACAGATGGAGAATTTGAATTTGATTCATAAAGACCTCCATCATAATCACGATTTGGCGATGAAGAAGAAGAAGCAGGTGGTGGTGAAGACATGATTACGAGTGTTGTTAGGAAGAAAAGAAAAATGGTCAGTTTTGAATAACAATGATCTTGGTTCGACTTAGTAGGTTATTACGAATGGAGGTAATGATGGCCTTTTATAAGATGAGGCTATTAATTTTACAACGGGCTGAATGTTTATTCAAGTGGGAGTCTAATAGTTGTAGGAGTTTCATTGATTAGACAGTTAAGAGTTCCATACCTCTAGGCTAATTGAGTACTGATGGGACTTCTTGGAACGGGTTCATTTAGGGATTAGTACAAAGAATTTGAAATGAACCAAATATAGATAGAATCCTGCTCATGTGTGACTGTAATTAATTCAATAATTGTATGGAGATGAGCACGTACCATGTCAGTTAGATGAACCAGCAGAGATGAACCAGGTTCATCGTGTTAAAGTCCTTAATTTGCCTCAATTAAAAAGATAGAGAAACATCATTAGCAATCAGGGAATCATATTAATACATGGAAAGAGAGTATGACAGTAAAGTCATGATGCTGAGCAATGATTAGACTAGTTGATTATCTATGTTAGTGTTTCTAGCCAAAAAAAAATTTTTTTTTTTTAATCAGGTGATTTTAGCCATCCCTAATTCAAGCANATGATGAACCGGGTTCTTCGTCATACTAATGGCACTAGTGTTATCACAGAAAATAGGAATGCATCCTACATCTATACCAAAGTCCATGAGTTGTTGCTTTATCCATAGCAACTGAGCACAGCAAGAGGCTGCAACCACATATTCAGCCTCAGCAGTAGACAAGACTATTGAATTTTGTTTCTTGGTAGCCCAAGACACAAGGCATAAGCCCAGAAAGTGAGCCATACCTGAAGTACTTTTCCTGTCAACCATGAAACCTGCATAATCAGCATCAACACATCCTACAAGGTCGAAATTACTACCTTTAGGATACCAAAGGCACAAATCAGTGGTGATTTTCAAATATCTCAAAATTCTCTTCATTGCAGTGAGGTGGGACTCCTTTGTATTTACCTGAAACCTCGCACAAAGTCCTACACTGAACACAATATCAGATCTGCTGGCAGTGAGATATAATAGAGACCCAATCATC
>ML424359.1:31061-72153 GCA_005239525.1 Nicotiana knightiana | reverse complement strand
CTATTATAATACAAAACCTCCGAACGAATAGCTAGATACAACAAAGAAGGGAGAATAGAGATGCTGCGGACACTGAACAACTACCTCTATATCCTGAACTCCGGCTCCACACGGAATAGATAGCTAATGCTCGGTATATGCACCTGAATCTGCACACAGGAGTGCAAGGAGTAATGTGAGTATGCCAACTTAGTAGTAATGAAAATAAATCAAGTCTAATCGGCAAGAAACACATAAAAATAAATATCATCAACTCACAATATGCACAACCTTTCTTTCCAACAGTATATACATAGATATATGAAATCACCATGCCTTAAAACCAACTTAATAAAAATACTTTGAAAAATGTGTTTTTCAACAATTTCAAACCGAAAGATTTAGTGTAAAAATGAAATAAATCATAAGTAGCCCCTCGAGCAAAAACATGAATCATAAATCGCTCCTTGGGCAGAACATCACTCAGCACCTCACAGCCACTCAGTATCAGCCCCTCGGGCAACCTCACTGTCACTCATGCCTCCCAATTACTCATCACTCGGCACTCAACACTCAACACTCAGTAGGTACCTGCGCTTACTGGGGGTGTGTACAATCTCCGGAGGGGCTCCTTCAGCCCAAGTGCTAATATCAAGCCACCTCGTGGCGTATCATATCCTCACAATTAGGCCCTCGGCCTCACTCAGTCAGAACCTCTCAAAAGCCCCTCAGGCGTATCAGTAAAACGGGGTACTCGACCCAAAACATCATTTTGTATCTTAAAATAGTGTAAACCAGGCTGAGTCTTGAAAATAGTAAGCACAATGTGACTGAGTGTAAATCATCAATAAATAGTGAGGAAATAGCAGTAAAAATCCCCCAAGGGGTCTAAACAAGTCGGGACGAGGCCCCAAACATGGCTTATAGCCCAAATATAGCAATAGTCTTTAGAACACAGTTTAACATATGATTTAGAGTAAAATACGCAACTCAATAGTTTCCGTGAAGAGGACTAAGTCCAATCCAAAATTAGTGCGCACCACATACTCGTCATCCGACATGTGCGCCATTAAAAAAAACCAATGAGAAATATGTAGTCCAGGGTTTCATACCCTCAGGACAAGATTTATAACCATTACTTACCTCCACCGGGCCACAACACTAATCCGCGATGCTCTTGCCCCTCAAATTGGCTCCCGATTGCTCCGAATCTAACCAAAACCAGTTTAACATCATCAATATATGCTAAAGGAATACAACCCAATCAAAACTATCAATTTATACAAAAATCTCAAAATTTTGCCAAATCCGAGCCCCGGGCCCATGTCTTGGAATCCGATAAAATTTACATCACTAGAAACCTCGTTCTCCCACGATTCTACACATACCAAGAACACCACAATCGGACCACAATTGCCTACCCAAATCGCCAAAAGAGTTTTCCAAACCTCCTCCCATTTTTCGAAACTTATTCTAGTTTAATCCTTCAAATTACAAGCCTAATCTGAACAAAATAGCATAGAAACAACTTTTATAATCCGGGAACTTACCTCCACTGAAGACCCTCGAATTCTTTCTTCAATTTTCCCTCAAATAAGCTCCAACCGCATGCAACAATGGTAGAATAACCAAAATTTCGCGGAGGCACTCTTTTATACTGTTCTACCCAGCTAATCCACACATGCGGACCTTTTCTCGCACTTGCATACCCACACCTGCGGTCCCAGGTGTGCACCTGCGAAATCCCACTAACGGACCAAATTCTCGCACCTGCGATCTCTTCTCTACACCTGCGGCTTCATAGGCGCGGCCAACTCTTCGCACCTGCGGACTCCTCCTGCCTAGCCTCCTTTCGCACCTGCGCATAGACCTTCGCTCCTATGGCGTCGCACCTGCGGCTGCCCATCCGCAAGTGCGGCCACACCAGAAGCTTTACACCAACAACCATTTGCTGAAAATTTCCTGAGTTCAAACCCCCGCCAACCATCCGAAATCAATCCCGAGCCCCTCGGGGCCCCAACCAAACATATCAACGCACCCCATACATCATTCAAACTTAGTAGAGCCTTTGAAACACCAAAAATAACATGAAAACACCAAAATTACATAAAATTCAAACCTATGAACTTTGAAACTTCTAAATTTCGCCAACGATGCCGAAACCAACCAAAACACCTCCGATTGACCTGAAATTTTGCAAACATATCCAAAATGATATTACGGACATGTTCCAACTTCCGAAATTCCATTCCGACCCGGTAGCCTATTTTCCACCGCCGACCGAAAATCGCCAAAAACTAACTTTCGCTAATTCAAGCCTAATTGTACACCGGACATCAAAACTTCATTCCGAACACACTCCTAAGTCCCAAATCACCTAACGAAGACATCCGAGCCATAAAATCCGCATTTCGAGGTCGTTTACCAATAAGTCAACTCTCAGTTGACTTTTTCAACTATTAGGCTACTTTAAGAGACTAAGTGCCTCAATTCTCACCATGACCACTCCGAACCCAAACCAACTGAGCCAACACAACATAAACATGCTATGAAATATATGATAAAGCAGAAATGGGGGAAACAGAGTTAATCTCACGGAACGACCGGCCGGGTCGTTACATCAAGACACCACTGGTCTAATAAGCTACACAAACATAAATATAGAAATGATAGAATATGACATCTATCTAATGACTGCACAATATAGTAAATAACAGATAACCTATAATGCGTAAGAAATACAACAAACAACAATGGAATAGTATAATAATACATAGGAAGGATAGTCGGAAGTACAAGCCAGAACCGGAAACCACAACATAATAAGAAGACCAGTAACTCATCACTGCATTAGTTTGTCCACATCAGGCCTTAGCCAATAAAACCCAATAAATAGGTCAAATCCTCGAGTGAAACTTTTCAACCGCAAGTTTATATTGAAAGCTTTTAAAAATATAATCATTTCAGTGGGAAAATTTCTTTTTAAATATACTTTCTGCAAAGAAACATAAATATACTTTACAAAACGAAATTCTCAAATGTAATTCCTTTCCATAAAAGCTTTTCAAATGTACCTTTCTAGTAAATGTGTTTCAAACATAATTTCCTTCAAATAAATTCTTTGCAAACATACCTTTGGAAAGGTAATAAGCTAGCAACATAGTTTGCTTCAAGGTAAACGCCTTTAAACTTTACTTTTTCAATAATTGCCTTTCAGACACAGTTTTCTTCAATATAAAAACAACTGAGATTCCATCCCGTAGTTCAGAATTAGTCATGCAGTACAGGGGATTCTTCCGTAATACGTCCGTAGTCCCAAAATAAATATGAAGTGCTGGGGGATCTCCCGGAATATGTCCGTAGTCCCAAATTAAATATGCAGTACATGGGGGAAAGCTCCTGGAATACGTCCGTAGTCCCAATTTAAATATGCAATGGAGTACAGGGGGAAAGCTCCCAGAATACGTCCGTAGTCCCAATTTAATTATGCAGTACAGGGGGAAAGCTCCTGGAATACGTCCGTAGTCCCAATTTAAATATGTAGTACAGAGGGAAAGCTCATGGAATACGTCCGTAGTCCCAATTTAAATATGCAGTACAGGAGGAAAGCTCCCGGAATACGTCCGTAGTCCCAATTTAAATATGCAGTGCAACAACCAAAGACAAAAATTATAGCACGTCAGAAAACCCGTACATCACCACATCAAATACAAAGAAACCAGGACAATGACACAAGATACGGCGAATAAATCAATACAAGAACTTCAATTAACAAAGAAATAGTAGAACATCGTTCACAAGGGATAATCACGGCACAAAATACTATGTGAAAAAAGGAACAACTTGACCAGGGAAAGACAAGACAAGAAACAAATCCACAAATTCAAGCCAACAATAAGAAGACAACACAAGTCAAATAATTCCAAGTAAGGACAAGTCGACTAAGATATAAGTTATCTATACCCCTTATGACGTTGAACAAATTATGAGGGATATTCAACCATTTAATTAATTATAGGTAGCTTATGAAAACATAGCATGATGATAGAGAGGTAAAAACCTTTGGTTAAGTCAAATCAGAGTCAAGTAGGCGGTAAGGGTGGATCCTAAAGCAATTAGTTCTAATCAAAGCACGTAGAGGTGAAACTAGCAGATAAGAAATCAAGCGTATCAAGATCAACTTCATAAAAGATGAATATAATGACGTAAGAACCCCTAAAGGTCAACCTTCTACAAATAAGTCCGAGTACACACTCGTCACCTCGCATACACGGACTAAAATCAACATAGAAGACTGAAATCCTAAGGGGTTATTCACCCACACAAGGTTAGGCAAGATACTTACCTCATCTGCTCGGACCAAATTTGAGATCACGTTCTTGCCACGAGTATCCGACTTCAAATAGCCCAAATCTAATCAAATCAATAGCATCGTGTAAATAATACTAGAAGCAACTAGTTTAACTAATAAATTCGAAGCTAAGACGCAAAATTAGGAAAATCGCCCATAAAGTACCCCCGAGCCCACACCTCGAAATTGGGTAAAATTTACAAATTATGAACACCCACTCATTTATGAGAACACTCGAACAAGAATCATCAAAATCGACGTCAAAATCTCACTCAAATATCGGATTTTCAATTGGGGAACTTTTGTCCCATTTCCAAACTTTTACTCTAAATTCCTTGATTAAATGAGGAAAACCACAATATATAAATGCATTAAAACCAAATTCGAGTAAGAAATCGTTACCCACAAGATTCCTCTGAAAATCCGTCAAAGAATCGTCTTCTCCCGAGCTCAAAATAAAAAATGGAGTGAAAAGGAACTAACCCTCAAATATAAACTCTCCGCCCAGTGATGACCGCACCTGCAGCTAATTGGACCGCACCTGTGGTCCCACACCTGCGGAAAATACATCGCATGTGCGAAAACTCACTAAATGAACTGGGGCCTCACCTCTGATCACTGGACCGCATCTGCGGCTCAGCACTTGCGGAAACCCGTCCGCACCTGCGACGCCCTCCACCGCACCTGTGGCTCCCCATCCGCATGTGCGAAACACCAGAACCAGCAATGCTTCAGCTGGTTTTCTGAGTCCAAAATCATCCCGTTGAGCATCCGAAACATCCCCGAGGCCCCCGGGACCTCAACCAAACTTACCAACCCGTCCTAATAACTTATCAAAACTTAGTCGAGCCTTCAAAACATATCACATAACATCAAAATCACAAATTATGCATGGATTCAAGCCTAAGAACTTATGAAATTTCCAAAATCCACAACTGATGCCGAAACACGTCAAAACTAGTCCGAATGACCTCAAATTTGACACACAGGTCACAAATGACACTACGAACCTACAACCACTTCTAAAATTCCGTTTCGGGCTCGATATCAAGATTTCATGTCGCGACCCAAAATCCTAACTTAGGCCGCGATGACGCCCAACATCGGGGTCCGGCAAGCCAATTCTCAATTTCTAAGGATTCTTTCTTATTAGATTATTCATTTCAACATATACTTAGTTTTTAAAACTTAAAACATGATTCGACAAGGATAAAAATCAAGTTTTAATCAAAAGTAGTCATGAAGAGGCGTGAGAAAACATATATAAAAACCCGAAATCCATAACGACTATCACATGTGTGCCAAGAACTAGTATGACAAGTCCTACGGGCATACTAACTGAATATACAAAAGATATAATATACAGTCCCACTGTCTGAAGGAAATAGACGGGAAATAAGCAAAAGAAAACCCCATGGTGCTGCCGGAGATCGCTAGGAGAAAAGCAGCTCACCGTGAAGTAAGGTCCGTCAAATATCAAGTCAAGCTCCGGTCCGACAACCAGATGCACCAGCATCAGAACCTGTACAATTAAGTACAGAAGCGTAACATGAGTACATAAATATATATGTACCAAGTGAGTATCTCGCCTAACCTCGAAGAGGTAGTTGCGAGAGGTCGACATGACACTCACTAAGGTCCAACAATATAATTTAACATAATATGATAGAAACGGTAGGCATGTAAGGGCAGTGAAGCAACAAATATATATAAGGCACTAAAATCCAAGGAAGTACTGGGAATGAATAAAACAATTACTACTTCATTTTCCCCCAAATATCTGTTAAATCAATATCCATGAATTTAGTAACAAATAAATCATGCGCATGCAGGGTAAGGACAACCCGCCGGAGTCATAAGATAGTCATGTCCGTGCACTGCCGAGGGTCGAACGACCCGAACCATAAGTGCAACTTTCCATAAAGTACTCACATCTATGCACTGTCAAGGATCGAATGGCCCGTACCAAAAGTGCATCTCTCAATCCTCTCTATGCACTGCCGAGGATCGAACGGCCCAAACCAAAAGTGCATCTCTCAATCCGCCGTGGTGTACGGCCTATTCCCATAAGAGTGGGGGAAGTCACACTCCGCTCGCGGAATGTAAGTTGCGAAGCGGTCACATGCACACACATTATTCCTTTTAAAAAAAACATTTCAGTGAACAATTCCTTACAAGTTTCCTCCAATTCCATGACCTTAGGGAAGTAAGCAACATGTAACATTTAATCTATTAAGC
The DNA here is from genome assembly GCA_005239525.1 of Nicotiana knightiana. Lineage (NCBI taxonomy): Eukaryota > Viridiplantae > Streptophyta > Magnoliopsida > Solanales > Solanaceae > Nicotiana > Nicotiana knightiana. The sequence goes on along the minus strand of ML424359.1, from coordinate 65,585 downwards.
ATATAGTTCATATCAAGTAAAAAACAAGGCATAATGTGGACCTAAATACCCCGACATAATAGTAATAGCTGCTATGTACGGACTCTCGCCACTTTGTACATACGTAGCCGCCACAATTATCACATATAGCATTTAAAGCACCTAGGGGGACAGTTCACCCTTACAAGGTTATAAAGGAGACTCACCTCGCGTCGCACCTATTCCCCGGGTCAAGAATGCGCCTGAAACTCCGAACTCGACACCCACGGACTCGAAACTAGCCAAATTTTATACAAATATATCAATTTATATTCAAAGCATGGAATTATCCTATTACTTAGCCAAATTCATCATAAAATCCCAAAATCTAACCCCGGGCCCGCATGCTCGGATTCCAAAAATTCTCGAAGGAAACAGTCACCCATAGCCTAAGGATCAGTAATACATGATTTTTACTTGATTTCATGGCTAATTCACGGGTAATTTTCTAAATTCTCGAAGGCCCTAACTTACTACCCAAATTCCTAAATTTTCCACTAATTAAGTAGTTAATCCTACTAAGAATGAATGCATTAACCACTTTAAGATAGAATGTACTTACCTTTCAGTGGTTGGGTAGTAGAGCCCTTTTTCCAAGATCTCAAGTGCTCTAATGGAGGAAGAAAATGAAGACAAATGAAGAAATCCCGTATTTTAAAGAAACACACTGCCTGGCAGTGGTTCCGCACCTGCGGCTCTAGGACCGCACCTGCGAGAAAAGGTTCACACCTGCGGAAAAGGACGAGGAAGCCTGGGCTCGCACCTGCAGAGAGGAGACCGCACCTGCGTTTCCGCTCATGCGGAACTTTTTCTACACCTGCGAGAAATGGGCTGCCCGTTGGGGTCGCACCTACGAGGCTGGGACTGTAGGAGCGGTCCCGCACCTGTGACTGGGCAACCGCACCTGCGGTCAACACCAGAACAGGTGCACTAGCAGCTATTTCAGCTAGGTTTTGGCCTCGTGTGGTGTCCGGGAGGCACCTGGGCCCACCCGAGCCCCCGTCCAAATATACCAACAAGTCCCAAATCATAATACGGACTCGCTCAAGCCTTCGGAACACCCAAAGCATTGCTAAAACTGAAACTCACACCTCAAAACCCCTAGAACGAAACTTAGGAACTTTAAGTTTTCTAACTTCGCTAACAATGCGCCGAATCGACCTATACTACTCGAAATGACACCAAATTTTGCAGGCAAGTCATAATTTACATACAGAAGTATTCCCGGTCTCGAAATTCCGTCCGGACCTCGATAACTCAAAATCATGTCCCAAACCACAATAGGAACCTAAGGAACTCTTATTTCAATATTGGGCGCCGAAATGCTCTCGGGTCATCCAAAAACCATTCCAAACATACGCCCAAGTCCAAAATCATCATACGAAGCTACTGGAACTGTTGAAATTCAATTCGAGGTCGTTTACTAAAAATGTTGACCGAAGTCAAACTTGGCCCTAAAGGCCAACCTTAAGGAACCAAGTGTTCCTATAGCACTCTTAACACTTCCGAATCCCGGACCACCCGCCCCCGCAAGTCATAAATCATAATAAGCCGCTATGAGAAGTTTCATTTAGGGGAACATGGTGCGATAACGCAAAATGACCGCTCGGGTCGTTACATTCTCCACCTCTTAAACAAAGGTTCGTCCTCGAACGGGTCTAGAATCATACCTGAAGTGCTGAATAAGTGCGGATATCTGCTCCGCATGCCCTCCTCGGACTCCTAGGTCACCTCCTCGATTGGTTGGCCCCTCCACTGGACCTTCATAGCAGAAACTATCTTGGACCTCAACTGGCGATCCTGTCTATCAATAATAGCAACTGGCTCTTCCTCGTAGCCCACCCTCTCCTCCAACTGAATAGTGCTGAAATGAACCACGTGAGAGAAGTCGACGTGGTACCTCCGGAGCATGGATACATGAAAAACTAGATGAACTCCTGATAAACTGGGAGGTAAGGCTAGCTCATAAGCAACCTCCCCAACTCGCCTCAATACCTCGAAGGGACCTATAAACCTCGGGCTCAGCTTGCCCTTCTTCCCAAACCTCATAATACCCTTCATCGGCGAGACCTTCAACAGAACCTTGTCTCCCTCCATAACTGATACATCACGCGTCCTCTGATCCGCGTAACTCTTCTGTCTGGACTGTGCTGTGTGCAGCCACCCTCTCCAAAGCATCCCTCACCAGGTCAGTACCATATAACCTAGCCTCACTAGGCTCAAACCACCCGATAGGGGAATGACATCGCCGACCATACAAAGCCTCAAATGGAGCCATCTCGATGCTGGACTGGTAACTATTATTGTAAGCAAACTCGGCCAAAGGCAAGAACTTGTCCCACTGACCTCCGAAGTCAATCACATATGCCCTGAGCATGTCTTCCAATATCTGAACTGTACGCTCCGACTGGCCATCAGTCTGAGGGTGAAATGCTGTGCTGAGATCTATCTGGGTGCCCATCTCACTATTCAATGCTCTCAAGAAATGCGAGGTGAACTTAGGACCTCAATCTGATATAATGGACGCCGGCACACCGTGCAACCGGACTATCTCCCGAATATAGATGGGCTAACCTCTCAGAAGTATAAGTAGTAGCTACTGGAATAAAATACATCGATTTGGTCAATCTATTCACAATGACCCAAACCGCGTCAACCTTTCACAAAGTCCGAGGCAACCCAACTGTGAAGTCCATAGTGATGCGCTCCCATTTCCACTCAGGAATGGGCATCTGCTGCAGTAGGCCTCATGGCCTCTATTTCTCATACTTCACCTCCTGGCAATTAAGACACCTAGTCACATACTCCACGATGTCCCTCTTCATCCGCCTCCACCAGTAATGCTACTTCAAGTCACGATACATCTTCGTAGCACCAAGATGAATAGAATACCGAGAACTGTGTGCCTCCTCTAGAATCCTCTCCCTCAGGCCATCAACATTAGGAAAACATAGGCGGCCCTAAAGTCTCAGAACACCATCCTCTCCAATAGTAATATCCTTGGCCCTACCCTGAACCACTGCCCCCGAAGCTCTGCTAAGCACGGATCATAGAAAAGCCGGGCCTTAGTCTCCCCCAATAACAAAGACCGAGCAACCACATGTGCTAAAACTCGACGAGGCTCTGAAAGGTCTAATCTCACCAGGAGATTAGCCAAGGACTGAATGTCCAAGGCTAGAGGTCTCTCCTCTGCTGCAATATAAGCCAAGCTACCCATACTCTCTGCCTTCCTGCTCAAAGCATCTGCTACCATATTTGCCTTGCCCGGATGATAAAGAATGGTGATATCATAATCCTTCAACAACTCAAGCCACCTGCGCTGCCTCAAATTAAGATCCCTCTGCTTGAACAAGTGATGAAAGTTACGGTGGTCTATATAAACCTCACTGGACACTCCATACAAGTAGTGCCTCCAAATCTTAAGAGCATGAACAATTGCCCCAACTCCAAATCGTGCACAGGATAATTCTTCTCATGAACCTTCAGCTGGCGCAAAGCATAAGCAATAAATCTCCCTTCCTGCATCAATACACACCCCAATCCAATGCTAGAACTGGTGCTGAGGTCAATGCTGTCTTGAGCTTCTGAAAGCTCGCCTCACACTCGTCAGACCATCGGAACGGGGCATTCTTCTGAGTCAGTCTGGTCAATGGAGTTTCAATAGAAGAGAACCCCTCCACAAATCGGCGGTAATAGCCTGCTAGACCCAAAAAATGCCTGATCTCTATAGCTGAAGTAGGACACGACCAACTCTGAACTGCCTCGATCTTCTGAGGATCAACCTTGATACCCTCTCCGGATACCACATGCCCCAAGAATTCCACGGAATCCAAGCAGAACTCACACTTGGAGAACTTAGCATATAGCTTCTGTTGTCGCAAAGTTTGGAGCACAACCCTTAAATGTTGCTCGTGCTCCCCCAGGATACGTGAGTAAAGCAAGATGTCATCTATGAAGACAATGACAAAGGAATCAAATAACGGCCTGAACACCCTATTCATCAAGTCCATGAATGCTGCTGGGGCATTAGTCAAGCCAACGGACATCACCAGGAACTCATAATGGCCATATCTCGTACGAAAAGCAGTCTTCGGAACATCTGAGGCCTGAATCTTCAAATGATGATACCCCGATCTCAAATAAATCTTAGAAAATACACGAGCACCCTGCAACTAGTCAAACAAATCATCGATGTGCGGCAAAGGATACTTGTTCTTAACCGTAACCTTTTTCAACTAGCGGTAATCAATACACATCCGCATGGACCCATCCTTCTTCTTCACGAATAGAACTGGAGCAACCCACGTCGATACACTCGGTCTGATAAACCCCTTAGCCAACAACTCCTCAAGCTTCTCCTTCAACTCCTTCGGAGCCATACGGTACAGAGGAATAGAAATAGGCTGGGTGCCTGGAGCTAAATCAGTGCAGAAATCAATATCACGATCCGGAGGCATGCCCGGAAGGTTTGAAGGAAATACATCAGCAAACTCTCGAACCACTGGCACTGAATCAATCGTCGGAGACTCGGCAGTGGTTTCTCGCACATAATCAAGATAGGCCAGACAACTCTTCTTGACCATATGTCGAGCCTTCAGGAATGAAACAACCCGGCTGGTTGCACTAACTGAGGAGCCCCTCCACTCCAGCCTAGGCGACTCGGGCATGGCTAAAGTAACTATCTTGGCATGGAAATCTAGCATGACATGATAAGGAGATAGCCAATCCATGCCTAAAATAGTCTCAAAATCGACCATGTCGAGCAATAAGAGATCCGCTCGAGTATCGAACCCACAAAATAAAATCACACAGGACTGACAAATTCGGTCTACAACCACAGAATTGCCTACAAGAGTGGACACGTAAATAGGAGAACCCAAGGACTCATGAGGGACGTCTAGAAAATGAGCAAATAAGGTCAAAACCTAGGAATAAGTGGATCCTGGATCAAATAACACTGATGCCTCTCTACCACATACTGTAATAATACTTGTGATCACGACGTCTGAGGCCACTGCATCTGATCTGGCCGGAATGACATAGAATCTGGCTGGAGTACCGGAAGACTAAGCTCCACCAGAGTGAACAGGAGCTGCCTGACCTCCCCCTGACTGGCCTCCACCTCTAGGATGACCACTGCCGACCTGTCCTCCACCTTCAGGTGGCCGGACTGCCGGTGCCGGACCTATCGGCTGATAACCCTGTTGTACGGCCTTGCCCCGAAACCTGGGAAACTGCCTCCTCATATGACCTGGCTCTCCACACTCATAACAACTCCTAGGTACCATAGTCTACTACCCCGAAGAAGAACCCTGAATGGTCGGAGGACGATGAGAGCCCTCTGGCATAGCACTGAAGTAAGGGTCAGAGGATCTCGGATGACTGGGATAACAACTAGGTGAACTCTGAATGGCTGGAGGACGGTAGGAACACTCTAGCATGGCGCTGAAATGAGACCTCGCTGAAACACCTCGGGGATGTGGTGGAGGTGCTGAAAATAAAGGCTTGCTGGGCTGACCACTACTAAACTAACCTCTACCCCTAGTTGGGGCTCCCCTGAAATCTCCAGAGAATTTAGCCCTCTTTTCTTGCTGCCCCTACTCTCTGCTCCTCGACCGATACCCCTCGATCCTACGAGCAATCTCTACCACGAGCTGATAAGGAGTACCCATCTCCACCTCTCGGGCCATGGTGGCCCTAATGCCTGGATGAAACCCATCCACAAATCTCCGCACCCTCTCTGCATTAGTATCATGAGTGCATGGCGAGACAACTCTGAAAATCTGGCCTCATCATCTGTCACTGACATCTGCCCCTGCTCTAGCCGCTCAAACTGATATCGCAGCACTTCCCTCTCAGAGGGCGAAATATATCTATCTAGAAACATCTGCATGAACTGCTCCCAAGTGACAAGAGGAGAATCTGCTGGCCTGCTGAGAATATAGGACTGCCACCACCTACGACCTCTGCCCTCCAACTGAAAGGCAGTGAAATCCACTCCGTGGGACTCTAGTATCCTCATGTTGTGAAGTCTATCACTGCACCTTTCCACAAAATCCTGGGCATCTTCACCTCGCTAACCCCCAAAGACTGGAGGGTGCAATCGGGTCCATCTATCCAATAAATTATGCGGATCATTGTCCGCGGCTGGTCTGGGCTCAGTTGCTGCTGCAACAGGCTGGACCCCACCCACGAGCAGTGTAATCGGGGTATGATGTAACAGTGCTGTCTAGCCTGCAGCCTAGGCAGTAGGGGTCTGGACTCCCCCTCCCGCTTGAAAAGTGGCAGGATCTGCTGGAAATAAACCAACCTGGGACATGGTGTCCATAAATCTCATCATACGACCCAGGACTGCCTGGAAACCTGGCGCCGTCATGAAGTCTACTGGAGCAGGATCTGCTGGAGGCACCTCGTCCTGCTCCTCTATAATAGGGTCCTCTGGTGGCGGAACTGGAATAGCTCTAGGACGCCCTCGTCCTATACCGCGGGCCGGTGCCCTCCCCCGGCCTCTGTCGCGGCCTTGGACACCGGGGTTAGCGGCTCTTCCCGGGTCTGGAACATCAGATGCACGCGTCCTCACCATCTTTGAGAGAATAGAAGAATGAATTTAGTAAATCATCGACTGCACGATAGAATAAGAACAAAGAGAGGTTTCCTAACACCCTATAGCCTCCTGAAGATAAGTACAGACGTTTCCGTACCGATCCGCAAGACTCTATCGGGTTTTCCCGTGACTCGTGAGACTTACGTGAACCTAATGCTTTTATACCATGTTGTCACGACCCAAAATCCTAACTTAGGCCGTGAGGGCACCCAACAATGGGGTCAGGCAAGCTAATTCTCAATTTACTAAGGATTCTTTCTTATTAGATTATTCATTTAAACATATACTCAGTTTTTAAAACTTAAAACATGATTCGACAAAGATAAATAACCAATTTTAATCAAAAGCAGTCATGAAGAGACGTGAGCCAATATATATACAAACTCGAAATCCATAACGACTATCACGTGTGTGCCAGGAACTAGTGTCACAAGTTCTACGTGCATACTAACAAAATATACAAAAGATATAATATACAGTCCTACTGTCTGAAGAAAATAGACGGGAAATAAGCAAAAGAAAACCCCATGGTGTTGCCGGAGATCGCCAGGAGAAAAATAGCTCACCGTGAAGTCCAGTCCGTCTAATATCAACTCAAGCTCCGGTCCGACAACCAGATGCACCAGCCTCAGAACATGTACAATTAAGTACAGAAACGTAGCATGAGAACATATATATATATATATACCTAGTAAATATCCCGTCTAACCTCGAAGAGGTAGTGACGAGAGGTCGACATGACGCTCACTAAGGTCCAACAATATAATTTAACAGAATATGATAGAAATGGTAGGCATGTAAGGGCAGTGAAGCAACAAATATATATAAGGAACTAAAATCCAAGGAAGTACTGAGAATGAATAAAACAATTACTACTTCACTTTCCCCTAAATATCTGTCAAATCAATATCCATGAATTTAGTAACAAATAAATCATGCGCATGCAGGGTAAGGACAACCGGTCGGAGTCATAAGATAGTCATGTCCGTGCACTACCGAGGGTCGAACGGCCCAAACCATAAATGCACCTTTCCATAAAGTACTCACATCTATGCACTGCCGAGGATCGAACGACCCGTACCAAAAGTGCATCTCTCAATCCTCTCTATTCACTGCCGAGGATCGAACCGCCCGAACCAAAAGTGCATCTCTCAATCCTCCGTGGCATACGGCCCATTCCCATAAGAGTGGGGGAAGTCACACTCAACTCGCGGAATGTAAATTGTGAAGCGGTCACATGCACACACATTATTCCTATTTAAAAAAAAATACTTTTCAGTGAACAATTCCTTACATGTTTTCTCAAATTCCATGACCTCAGGGAAGTAAGCAACATGTAACATTTAATATATTAAGCATATAGTTCATATCAAGTAAAACTCAAGGCATGATGTGGGCCTAACTACCCGGACATAATAGTAATAGTTGTTCTGTGCGGACTCTCGTCACTTTGTACGTACGTAGCCCCCACAATTATCACATATAGCATTTAAATCACCTAGGGGGACAGTTCCCCCTTACAAGGTTAGAAAGGAGACTCACCTCGCGTCGCACCTATTCCCCGGGTCAAGAATGCGCCCGAAACTCCGGACTCGACATCCATGGACTCGAAACTAGCCAAATGTTATACAAATATATCAATTTATATTCAAAGCATGGAATTATCCTATTACTTAGAAAAATTCACCATTCTTGAAGAAATACAAAAATCAAACCCCGGGCCCGCATGCTCGGATTCCAAAAATTCTTGAAGGAAACAGTCACCCATAGCCTAAGGATCATTAATACATGATTTTTACTTGATTTCATGGCTAATTGACGGGTAATTTTCTAAATTCTCGAAGGCCCTAGCTTACTACCCAAATTCCTAAATTTTCCACTAATTAAGTAGTTAAATCCTACTAAGAATGCATGCATTAACCACTTTAAGATATAATTTACTTACCTTTCAGTGGTTGGGTCGTGGAGCCCTTTTTCCAAGATCTCAAGTGCTCTAACGGAGGAAGAAAATGAAGACAAATGAAGAAATTCCATATTTTAGAGAAACACACAGACTAATAGTGGTTCCGCACCTGCGGCTCGAGGACCGCACCTGCGGTCTCGCACGTGCGAGAAAAGGCTCGCATATGCGGAAAAGGACGAGGAGGCCTGGGCTCGTACCTGCGGAGAGAAGACCGCACCTGCGTCTCCGCTCCTGCGAAACTTTGTCCGCACCTGTGAGAAATGGTCTGCCGCTGGGGGTCACAGATGTGAGGCTGGGACCGCAGGAGCGGTCCCGCACCTGCGACTGGGAAACTGTGCGGTCAACACCAGAACAGGTGCACTAGCAGCTATTTCAGCTGATTTTTGGTCTCGTGTGGTGTCCGGGAGGAACCTGGGCCTACCCGAGCCCCCGTCCAAATATACTAACAAGTCCCAAATCATAATACGGACTCGCTCGAGCCTTCAGAACACCCAAAACACCGCTAAAACTCAAAATCACACCTCAAAACCCCTAGAACTAAACTTAGGAACTTCAAGTTTTCTGACTTCGCTAACAATGCGTCGAACCGACCTATACTACTCGGAATGACACCAAATTTTGCAGGAAAGTCATAATTGACATAACGGAACTATTGCCTGTCTCAAAATTCCGTCCGAACCTCGATAACTCAAAATCACGTCCCAAACCACAATAGGAACCTAAGGTCATCCAAAACCCATTCCGAACATACGCCCAGGTCCGAAATCATCATACGAAGCTACTGGAACCGTCGAAATTCAATTTCGAGCTCGTTTACTAAAAATATTGACCAAAGTCAAACTTGGCCCTAAAGGCCAACCTTAAGGAACCAAGTGTTCCTATAGCACTCTAAACACTTCCGAATCGCGGACCACCCGCCCCCGCAAGTCATAAATCAAAATAAGCCGCTATGGGAATTTTCATTTAGGGGAACTGGGTCCGATAATGCATAACGGCCGGTCGAGTCGTTATATTTCATCTATCGGTCGAAATCGCCGAAAATCTAACTTTCGCCAATTCAAGCCTAAATCTCCCACAGACCTCGAAAACACATCCGGGACGCACTCCTCAGACCAAAATTACCATAAAAGGTTGCTGACATCATACATAACTCGTTCCGGAGCGGTTTACCTAAAAAGTCAAATTTCAGTCAAAACTTCACCGTTTAAACTTCGACAACAACTGTCCTTCTTCCAATTCGACTCTGAATCATCCGGTAACTGAATTCAACCATGCACGCAAGTTGATATACATAATACGAAGTTGGTCAAGACCTTATACCACCGAACGGAGCTTAAATTCTCAAAACGACCTGTCGAGTCGTTACAGTGTCGTCATGACATCCTATGTGAGGAAATTAGGGTCGTGATAATCTAATGGTAAAAATGATGATGTATCAAATTAGGTTGATCGTAATGATGATGACCCTAAGACCTATGAAGAGTCGATAAAAAGTTCTTACTATGAGAGATGGCGTAAGGCCGTGGAATCTGAAATGGAATACAAGAAGGAAAATATAGTACGTACTTTCATTAAACCTTCAAAGAAACATATAGGCTTCAAATGGGGTTTTATGAAAAAGATTGGAGCATACAGAAAGGTGGAGACCTACAAAGCCCGTCTTGTTTCCAAGGGATATCGTCAAAAAGAAGGAATCGACTACGACAAGACTTTCTCGCCTGTGGCAATGCTCAAATCAACTCTGATTTTGCTTGCTATAGCAGCATACTATGATATAAAATATGGCAAATGGATGTCAAAACAACTTTCCTTAATGGTGAGCTAGAAGAGGATGTGTACATGACGGAACCTGAAGGTTTCACATCTCCGTCTGATCATGATAAAATTTTCAAGCTACAACGATCCATTTATGGATTAAAGCAAGCTTCTCAAAGTTGGAATATTCGCTTTACCAAGATAATTGAAAAGTTTAATTTTGTTATACGTGAAGAAGAGACTTGTGTGTACAAAAATATTAGTGGGAGAACAATTATATTCTTAGTATTATATGTTGATTATATATTGGTCATAGGAAATGATATACCGACATTGCAAATTTGCCAAGATTTAGCTATCTGAACAGTTCTCCGTGAAAGACTTGGGAGAAGCAACTTATATATTGGGCATAAAGATCTATAGAGATACATCTCGGACTTTCCAAGTCTTTGTACATTGACACCATCTTAAAGAGGTATAATATTAATTATTCCAAAAGAGTATCTACCGATAGGCACTGGAATTATTCTCAACGGGGAGGATTGTCCTAAAACAAGTAGGACCCCATACACTAGTGCAATGGGAGCTATCATGTATACCATTACATGTATATGTCCTGATGTGGCTTATGCACTAGGAGTGACTAGCCGATATCAGGCCTATCCTGGTGAAGAACATTTGAAGGTGGTGAAGACAATTCTTAAGTACTTAAGAAGGACTAAATACCAACTACTCGTTTATGGAGATTCTGAGTTGAAACTTAAAGGTTATACTGATGCAAGTTTCTCTTCTGATAGAGCTGATAGCAAATCTATTTCTGGTTATGTATTCACCTTAAATGGTGGTGCAGTTAGTTAAAAAAGTTCCAAACAAGATATAGTAGCTGATTCAGTGACTGAAGCAGAATAGTAACAGCTAGTGAAGCTGCTAAGGAAGATGTATGGATGAAAAAGTTCTTAACTAAACTTGGTGTGGTTCCTTCAATAGAATGCGTTGTTCCATTGTTATGTGACAATATTGGAGCCATTTCTCAAGCAAAAGAACCAAGATCGCACAAAAAATTCGAACACGTTCTGCGAAGATATCACTTGATAAGAGAAATCATTGAACCTGGAGACGTCGAGATTCAAAAGGTTGATGGAAACGAAAATCATGCAAATATGTTCAGTAAAGCTCTTGGCGCGAAGGAGTTTGACAAGCACAAGTAGAAATTGGGAATGAAGTACAAGAGCGATTGGCTCTAGTGCAAGTGGGAGATTGTTAGAGATATAGTAAATTTGCCATAGATCCAATATCACATTTGATGATTTCAACATATTTTTGTGAACGTTATTTGATATAAAATATATGGCATCTTATATTCTTTTATCATAGTTTCTTATTAATTGTTTGATTGACTTGATAAGGTCCTTGATTAAATACTGATACTTGACATTGTGATGGAGATCATGATAATGAGAGTGAAGTTTCTTATAATTTAATATGAATTTGTTCTTGATCATAGGATTATTAATGTGGACATTAGTAATCTGGTAATATTGATGTTTATGCGATCGTCTTTATGGGATAAAGACTAGTTGATCTCATTAACTAAATCACATAGATAGATGATGCATATAGAGATATAATCTTTGAACCGACTCATTGGATAATTCCTAATGCTTAGAATTACCATAAACTGTCAATGAGTATTCTCTTGAAGAATGTGATGTAAGAGTTTCCTTTGACCTGAGATCGTCATAGTAATTGACAAATTATTTATTTTGCTTTGATACTAGACACCTATGGCCCTAGGGCGATAGTTGAAAGGATATTGGGTAGGATTAAGTACTTGTAGAATTAGTGACTAGTCAAGATGGAATCTACCAACACTTGGTAATGAGTGTAAGCTCCATGTTGTCATGAATTATAAACAACCACACTAAGACCTTGGCCAGGGCAATTGAATGAAAGAATAAAAGAGTTTCTTAGGTCATCCAATTATCGATTATATTTGACATGAACACATAATTGATTTTCTAGTAGGATTTGGCAGTTGAACTATATCCTAGGGGTGACCCAGAGCTATAAGGATATAAGGAATTACTACATTATTCTTATATTGGTTCTTGAAAGTAAATTGTATACTTCATTCTATCCGGTCATTAAGGAGCGTTGCTAGACGTCACCCTTGATAATATATTGATGTGCTCAATTTACTATCGGTATAGTATTTAACGAGTATTATGATCTTTGCTAAAGGATTAATCACTATATTATTTAATAATGAAATAAAGAATTTAATTAGTCAAATAAATTAAATTATTAGTCTCCATAAAATATTATTATGTTATTTTCTAGCACAGAGGATATAATTAATATTATGAAAAAATTGAAGTTTTCTATTTGGTATAGAAATTGTATTATATCTCTTGGTTGAAATATATAATTAATATTTATTTATATAAGGTATATGTATAAATTAATAGTGAAAGACATATAAATCAAATCCGATTTAGAATTGGATTTTCACGTGTAAAATCCGCAAAGGGACTTTGAGTTGAAGGAATCACGTGAAGGATTCAACAGCTACGTTTCCATTGAGATGTGATTTTCCAGTTTTATAAAATTTAATGAAGTTTATTTTTGGATTAAACTTTTACCCTTAGTAAATTATTACCTCGCCCAAATAGGATAAATATTTATAGGTAAGGATGATAGAGAAAATTTGCCACACTAAGTCTTGAAAAAAACCCCACTTTGTGAAAGTGAGAGTATAATACAATGAAAAGATAGAAAATACAATTACAAGAAAAGTGTTTCTTGTTCTTTTACCTTTGAATTGAGATTTTTGAGAAAAAGTTTAAACGCAATATTTTATTCAATTTGCTTGCCAGTCTCATTGATCAAAGAGTTGATAGCAAGGATTGGTCCTAGTGTTGATACGCATAGAGTCTTCGCACTATCGAAGAAATCTTTGAAACGAGTCTCTCTTCACCAGGTACGTCTTATATCAGATCTTTGACTTCTACATAAATTTTAAACACGAAAAGTGTTGCATATGATTGTTATTGTCTTCTGCCGCGTGTTATGAATCTCTATTGCGATCCTACAGTGGTATTAGAGTCATGATTTCTCGTTTCTAAAATTTATTTACAAAATATTTTGAGATTACATTTGAATATTTCAAACCATAATACTTATGTAGTGTGCAATGGTCACATTTTTTGAATGCATATTAGTTTGATATTACTTTGTTGTGAATAAAATATTTATACATATAAGTTAAACTACTGAGATAGTTTAGATACAACGGTAATCCATAATATGTTATTGGATTAAACAGTTATTTTAATTATTATTAGTTCATTAAATATTAATTAACAGTAATATTCTGGCATGAATTATTTTTATGTGATATATAAGATAAACATGTTAGAAGAATGTTGAGTTTTTATGTCACATGATTGTGCGTTAAATAATTTTGAATTATTTATTACATGTGATGTAAATTAATTTAGGACTAAGCATGCAGATAACTTGAACTAAATTCATGTTCTATAAACTATTTGATCATCATGTTTGTAGACAATAGATTTGCGTTAAGAAAATAATCGAGACCAAAAAATAGTGCAATAATTGTAGTAATTTATTTCAAATATTTGAGTGTTACAATCTCTATGAATCCTCTGATTCTTCTTTCCAATAGTAAATAAATTCAAGGGCCTTTGAACTTGATCTTGAATCTATATTTATTTCCACGAACGATGATCTTTAATTTAATTAGCACGAACTTTGATTTGATCTCGTACTCCTTGAATTATGATTTGTTCTTCGTTCGTGAGCTTGAACTTGATTTCTTGAACTTGAACTTGATTGCTTGAAGCTTGAAACTTGTAGAGAAATTTACGGCATTTGATCCACGAGCTCTCTCTTGCTTCTTGTTATTACTTGTGGTGTCTTTTCTAGGTTATAAAGACCCCTATTTATAGTTGTGGGCGGGAAGAGTTATGATAAGAACAAAATCTTTTTAACCAATCAGATTGAATAGTGACCGGGCCACATTTGATTGGCCAGAACATGCCACTTGCCCATGTAGCGCGATATCATTGGCCTTTTAATTTAACTTGGAATGCCTTGTCATTTTGACGCGTGGCATGATCGTATTGGCTCTTCTATGTAACAACCGACTAGTCGTTTTGAGAATTTGCACTTTGCTCGGTAGTTTGAGGGCACAATTATCCCCGCATGATTTATTATGTGATGACCTAATTCTGTGTTTATGTTAAAAACTGATAAAAATATGAAATCTTTGCCTTAAAACCCATTTGAGTTGACACTGGTCAACGTTTTGAGAAAACTAACTCAGATCCGTATTTTGACGACCCCGATGGGTCTGTATCGTGGTTTGGGACTTGGACGTATGCCCAGAATCGAATTCAGAAGTCTCTAGCTCGAGCTATCGCATTTTGTTGAAATTTGAAAGTTTAAAGGCTTAATGAACCTAAAGGTTTGATCGATGTTTGAAATTGTTGATACCGGATCCGTATTTTGGTTTTGGAACCCGGTATAGGTTCATTGCTATATTTATGACTTATTTTTCAAATTTGGTGAGAAACATAGGTTGTTTGACATGATTCGGATGTCCAATTGTTGAAATAGAACTTCTAAAGTTTCTTGAAAATTTCTTTTGATTTGGTGTTCAATTCATAGTTTTAGGTGTTATCTTGGCGATTTGGTCGCGCGAGCAAGTTCGTATAATATTTTTAAACTTTTATGCATATTTGGTTTAGAGCCCCGAGGGCATGGGTGAGTTTCGTATAGGCTATAGAGTGGCTTAGACTTAAAAGACATAGCTGGTGCATCAGGTTTGCAGATCTCGCATTTGCGAGGACTTGATCGCAAATGCGAAGTTAGCTCGCATTTGTGAATAGGGAAGGGGCTGGGTCAGCTTCACTTTTGTAAAGAGAAGCCCGCAAATGCGATAGGAGTAGGTTCGTATTTGCGGGAATATTGTCGCATTTGCGACTAGAATCAAATTAAGGCAGACTCGCATTTTCGAGTCAGAAGTTCGCTTATGTGAAGGACCTTGGCTTGCATTTGCGACATATGCGTCGCATTTGTGACATATGCGACGCCTTTGCAAAGATAACATGCTCAGAGACTCATCGCATTTGCGAGGAATTACGCAATTGCAAACTTTGTGTTGCAATTGTGATAACTGCAGCTGGGTAAAAGAAGGGAAAACCAGGATTTTTGTTCATTCTTTAAATTTTCAAAATGAGAAAACCCTAGAGGCGATTTTTCAAAGAGGTCTTCTCCCCCAATCCATTGGTAAGTGATTCTAACCTATTTTATTTCAATCTTTCATTACATTTCATAAGTTTTCAACCTAAAATCTAGTGTTTTCATGGTGGAAATTGGGGGTTTGGGTAGATTTAGGGATTTTTGTAAAATTGGGATTTAGACCTCAAATTGAGGTCGGGTTTCAAAATAAATTTCATAATCGGGCTTGGGATGAATGGGTACTCGGGTTTTGGACCGAATTTTGGGTTAGGACCAAGCAGACTCGGGAGTTGACTTTTGTTGACTTTTTCAATACTGACCTAAATTGAATCATTTGCAATCGTGGGTAGATCCTAAGGCTTAATGTGAAGCATTTGCTTGGTAAGTTTCTAGATTCTATTGGTTCAGAGGCTTGTTTGAAAGGAAAAGATGTGGTTGAGCTTTGAGTTGATCTTTGGAGTGAGCTAAGTGTCTTACCTAACTTAGTTGAGGGAATATTTTCTACTATTTGACATTGTTTGGTACATGCGGGGGTGATACATATATGAGGTGACGAGCATATATGCATGTGCCAGGGTTAACCATGCTCGGGGGGTAAATTATGCTATAAATTGTGTCTTGTAGAATCACGTGACCTTCTTGCCTCATGCCTTGCTTGACTCCTAGATACTAAGAACATATTATTAAATGTTAGAATTTAAGACGTAGTTTATTATAACTTGATCAAATTTGATGGGATCTGAGAATACATTGAGGTGTATTATTCGGTTATCACTGTGCGTAATCATTAATACATTGCTACAAACGATATTCTTGAGCTACTAGATTCTATACACGTGTTGTAGATCATTTGTGAGATTTATTGAAATACTTGAATAATAAGGTTCTTGCGGGTTTATTGAACTATTGTTGGCCTGGAAAGTTGTGACTATGATTCATTTGGAATATTCGTTTAAACACTCTCCTCGAGTAAATGTACTCAAGCACTCAAGCAATCACTCCTCGACACGAAGGGTGATGTCGTGTCATATTATTGAGATTAAAAGCACAAAGGGTGATGTCGTGCCATATCGATTGAGAGTAAAAGCATGAAGGGTGATGTCGTGCCAAATTGATTGAGTGTAAAAGCACAAAGGGTGATGTTGTGCCCTATTATTTGTGAGTAAAAGCACGAAGGGTGATTCCATGCCATGTTATGTGAGTGTAAAGCACGAATGGTGATGCCGTTCCATTTTATTTATATTATCATGCTTTAAATTATCATGAGTTCATGGCACAGTGGGTCTTTCCGTGCAGGTGAGGACGAGGGACATGCATTATATTGTGATATATTTTCCTTGTGTATACGTTCATGCCTTTACATTGAGATGTTATTGTCATATTTATGGTTCTTATGTGACTTGTCGTTAATGCCCTGTGCTTGTTCTCTATCTTATTTGTTACTGTGTTTCTCATGCCTTCTACTTTCTGAACTTGCAAATACCATGCCCACTTCTTGCTGTCATAATTACATATTTGTCATATCTATTTTGTTGCACTTAGTACATGCCGTCTACCATGTTAGTTATTCATGCTTCTATTGTTAACTTATAAAGATCGTGTGTTTTTCTCTTATTCATTATATCTATATTTATGCCTCCACCATGCTAGTTAGTTTAATTTATATTCCTTTCCTGATTGTTGTCATTAACCCTTTGCTTTCCGCCTAGTCTATTACTGTTGCCTTTATGTACATCCCCGTTCATTTTTGCTACTTGCATATTTCCTACTTTTTCATTACTGTAATTAGTATTTCTGCCATCCGGTTGGTACTTTTTATGTGGATTTGGTGGGGATGAGATAAAAGCACGATAGTGTTGTCATGCAATTGACTTGATATTAGAGTATATTCCTCAAGCTATGAAAGTTTATGGGGTGACTATTGTGGTTTATTGGTTTTCTCTCTAAGGAAAAGATTGGTCGAGATATTGGAAATTGTTGAATTGTGATCTCTTCTAGTACTCTGTTATTGCTTGTACATTCGTTTCGTGTACTCTATTATGTTTTAGTGTAGTATAGTTTTCTTGTTTACGGTATAGATTTTATTAGTGAGCATCTTTTAACTAACAAGACTCGTCACTACTTTGATGAGGTTAGACAAAATACTTACTGGGTACATGGAGTCGGTTGTACTCGTACTAATCTTCAGCACCTTGCATGCAAATTTTTGGAGCGGAGCTGCTGGTGATGTCGGGAACTGACCCTAAAGATGTTCATGCATTCCAGATATAGCTGCCACTTGTCCTTGGTAGCTTTAGATTTTGTTAATCAGCTTATGTAACTTTCAAATAGATCGTGTAATTATTTGTATTGACTTTATAAATTCCAAGTCTTAGAAGCTCATGATTCGTACTACTAGTTCTTAGGTTAGTTTGTAAATGTCCAGATAATTCTTCACTATTTTCCAAGAATTTCATTTGGATTGGATTGACTATTAGTTGGCTTACCTAGCGGGTCGAGTTAGGTGCCATCATGACTAGTGGTTTTCAGGTCGTGACAGATTGGTATCAAAGCTCTAGGTTCATAGGTTCTACGAGTTATGAGCAAGTGTATAGTAGAGTCTTGTGGAACGGTATGATGACGTCCATACTTATCTTCGAGAGGCTACATGGTATTTAGGATAAACTTCCCATCTTTCTTTCCTTATCGTGCGACATTGATTCAGCTTTGAAGCGTAACTCTTTGAATTTCTTCCACACATTCGTATGCGTATGTGAGCGCTCGGTATTGGCTAAGCATTGACAGCTTGTGATTCCATAGATGAAATTGGAGATGTAATTTCTATGTGATGATGATGGGTCAGTCTGGAGGACTTGAGGTCGGGTTTTGACTGTGGCTTGAGCACGGGAATTTCGATTGTGTGTGCATTTTCTTTTGGTCTTATACGTTCGGTAATGTCCCTATGGGTGGAATTTATGGTCGGCGTGTGGTTGGATGACTAAATGATGAGTAGGATGTGACTGCGGGCTATATTCAGGTGACTTGAATGTGAAGAGAAGAATTTTCATGAGGTGTAAAAAGGACTGATGTGTGCTTGATTTTTGTCTCGATGTGACGTGTAGTCCCGATTTATGAGTGTGTTGGAAGATTTTCCATGTTGTTCAATTGTTGAACGAATTTTATTCTCATGCCTTACTGATGAGTTCAGACTCAGGAAGATTAACTGGGGGCATAGCAGTTGTGGCTAGAATATAAGATTTACATTGGATGGTGGCGAGGCTCGCGGTATTTTTATATCATTGCGAATTATGCATTTCAGTATCAGGAAGGTGGAGGAAATGGCTTTAGATTCACAGAAGGTCTCTTCAGAGTGGGTATCTCAATTGTGGTACTTATGGGTGCTAAGAGGGAATGCAACAGCTTATGGGCCTTGGGGCAGTGTGGTTTTTATGCTAGAATCTCTTAT
Organism: Nicotiana knightiana; assembly: GCA_005239525.1. Taxonomy (NCBI): domain Eukaryota; kingdom Viridiplantae; phylum Streptophyta; class Magnoliopsida; order Solanales; family Solanaceae; genus Nicotiana; species Nicotiana knightiana. The sequence goes on along the minus strand of ML424359.1, from coordinate 46,535 downwards.
GGCGTGCTTTGGGGTAAGGATCATGGTGTTCTCGCAAGGAGGGGTATCAACTTAATGGTAATCTGGAAGGAACTCAGAGGGGCAGTCTGATAGTAAATTGGATCAACACAATAATGCTATGATTGGTTCTTTAGGTACTTATGATGTGGTGAGTCTCCACGGGTGTTTCGTGGCAATGCTCATGGGTTTTGGGCAACTGCGTGGTTATAGGGATTCGGTTCTGATAGCTTGGTTATGTGCAAATGGATTCCAAGGAGTTCTCGGTGATTCCTATCACGCTTTGAGGTGGATATTTCCTACTGGTGTGAGGAAGACGTTGCGTATTGGGATTTCTTCCTAGATGAGATCAAGTAGAAGATTTCTGACTGATTGGGATTGCATTTTGCATGTGCAAGGTCACAGTTCAGTTTAGAAGGGAAGGTCATGAATACTTAGACATCACGGACGGTTTCAGATGTCTAGATGGATGTTATTACAACTTGTTATTGCCTGAGAAAGGTGTGCATTTCAGAAGGCGCATTGTGTTTTGACTTACGGATGCATCATTGATATTGTGGTGCTCACCTGGTTAGTCGACTACTGAGATTCAGATCTTGTTATGTGGCACGGAATAATTATAGAAGTATTCCTCGTGGAATGATCGTATATGAGAGATGTGTTAGACATTTGGGTGGTGGAGTTGGGATCAGGTAGGGTGATTCATGTGTTCTATGGATTTGGATACTGTGAGTTCCCAGAAGCAGATTATTTCGTGGTTATGGATTGTGAAATATGGCCAAATCTAGCTAGATTATAGTGTGTTTTATGGTTATTTCATTGTGGACTTTTGGACGGCCATTCGTCCATTTGGGAATGATCGGAGTTGATTTGGGGGCCCATTGGTAGGCCCAATGAGGATGTATATTTTGTATGGATCAGATTTGCTTGCTCATGCGTAGCTGTTACCACATGTATATCATCAGGCGAAATAGATGATATTGCACCTCGGTCTGTGTTATGTGTTCCTCTCTTATGCTATGACGGGTTGTGAGGGTTACATGGTTCTTCGCACGCATATTGTAATTCAGTTTAGGTCTCATGGGGCTATTGGCGAGATAAAATTCGTGATGTTGATTTGCTTATTGCACCATAGTTGTGCTTGTCCTTCTCAATATTGTTTGTTCCTAATAATTTTCCCGCAGTTATATTTTGTGCACTCTATTGTGCTTGATATTGACGTACATATGATCAGTGAACTCGAGTATTATGGCTCGATGGGTAACCTATGTGGATTGATATGATGGGATCGGGTTGCACGCCGTAACGGTACTGTTATGAAATGTAACTCCTAATTCTTACTTCGTGTAGTTTTTCTTTCACCTTGTTGAAAATAGTTCATAGGAAAATGCTAAAATTTCCATGCCTTCTTAACTTGTTTAGTAGTCTTCTTATTTAGCTCTCTTACTGTTATCTGTCATGTCTGAATTATTACTTGTTAGTGTTGGAAACAGTCTCTCTACCTGCATTTGGTAAGGGTAAGGACTGCGTACAGACTACCCTTCCCAAACCCCACCTGTTAGGAACATACTAGGTTTGTTGTTGTTGTTGTTGGTATTCGGGACCGTGTTGTGTGGGGCTCTATATGATTATTGTTTGCACTTGTCGGTGGGGCTGCTTGTATTGGTTGAGACGAGGTTTCTAGAATTGAAATTTGCACTATTGTATTGGGATGAGGGAGGTTTGGAAGAATAATACAACATTTTTGCTGAGGATTTGGGCAATGGCCTTGGTCGGACCAGTGTGTTTCTTGGCTTATTGATCAGATGAGTGGTTAAGAGGTTATGCGTGTTTCTTTCATCATCATCAAGGTATGAAGGTTTTGAACGAGGCTCTAATAGATATGAGGTTTTCTACCTGTACCGTGATTTGATAGCTTCGCTTTTATATTCGAGGACGAACGTATGTTTAAGTGGTGGAGGATGTAACGACCTGACTCGTTGTTTGGAGCATTTGCATTTTTCTCGATAGTTCGAAGACGAATGTATGTTTAAGTAGTGGGTGATGTCGTGCCATATTATCGAGAGTAAAAGCACGAAGGGTGATACGTGCCATATCGATTGACAGTAAAAGCACGGAGGGTGATGTCGTGCCATATCGATTGAGTGTAAAAGTACGAAGGGCAATGTCGTGCCATATCATTTATGAGTAAAAGCACGAAGGGTGATGTCGTGCCATGTTATGTGAGTGTAAAGCACGAAGGGTGATGTCATGCCATTTCATTTATATTATCATACTTAAAGTTATCAGGAGTTCATGGCACAATGGGTGTTTCTGTACAGGTGAGGACGAGGGACATGCATTATATTGTGATATCTTTTCCTTGTGTATACATTCATGCCTTTACATTGATCTGTTATTGTCGTATTTATGATTCTTATGTGACTTTTCATTAATGCCCTGTCCTTGTTCTCTATCTTATTTTGTTATTGTGTCGCTCATGCGTTCTACTTGCTAAACTTGCAAACCATGCCCACTTCTTGCTGTCATAATTACATCTTTGTCATATCTATTTTGTTGCACTTAGTACATGCCTTCTACCATGTTAGTCATTCATGCTTCTACTTGTTAACTTATAAATATCATGTGTTTCCCTCTTATTCATTATATCTATATTTATGCCTCCACCATGCTAGTTAGTTAAAGTTATATTCCTTTTTCTAATTGTTGTTATTAACACTTTGCTTTCCTCCTAGTCTGTTACTGATGCATTTATGTACATCCTCATTTATTTTTGCTATTTGCATATTTCCTACTTTGTCATTACTGTTATCGGCATTTCTACCATCCGCTTGGTACTGTTTTAAACATATTTGGTGAGGATGAGATAAAAGCACGATGGGTGTTGTCGTACGATTGACTTGATATCAGAGTATATTCTTCATGCTATGAAAGTTATGGGGTGACTATTGTAGTTTATTGGTTTTCTCTTTAAGGAAAGGATTGGTCGAGATATTGGAAATGTTGAATTGTGATCTCTTCTAGTACTATGTTATTGCTTGTACATTCATTTCGTGTACTCTATTTTGTTATATTGTAGTATAGTTCTATTGCTAGTTTACGATATAGATTTTATCACTGATCATCTTTTAACTAAAAAGAATCGTCACTACTTCGACGAGGTTAGACAAAATACTTACTGGGTACATGAGGTCGGTTGTACTCATACTATACTTCTGCACCTTGCATAGATTTTTGGAGCGGAGCTGCAGGTGATGTCGGGAACTGACCTTGAAGATGTTCGTGCATTTCGGATATAGCTGCCACTTCTCCTTGGTAGCTTTAGATTTTGTTACTCTGTTTATGTAACTTTCAAACAGATCGTGTAATTATTTGTATCAGCTTTGTAAATTCCAAGTCTCGGAAGCTCATGATTCGTACTACCAGCTCTTGGGTTAATTTGTAAATGTCCAGATAATTCTTCACTATTTTCCTATAAATTCATTTGGATTGTATTGACTGTTAGTTAGCTTACCTTGCGGGTCGAGTTAAGTGCCATCACGACTAGTAATTTTCGGGTAGTGGCATTCTGTTTGACTTGACATGCTACTTCATTTGACACATGGAACTGGACCTCTAGGAAGATGAAATCTTGGGCCTAATGAAGTGGGCTCATCACTTGTAGCCCAATTAAAGGGGCTACCCAATGGACTTCAACTTATTTATCTAATCCATATATATATTTGACTTATATAACTAATCCAATTATATTAGCCCAATAAAATTATTCGAACTAATATATCTTTAATTCAAAAATATAGTCCAAATAATTTTATGGATTTAAATCCAATAAATTTTAGATGCCTACAAATACCCCCTAATTCAAGACTTGTCGGAGTATGAGGTCATCAAATGTCAGAGACTAGACTTGAAGTATCTTAGGACAATAGAATACACATAGAACACATATAAATCCTTTTTATGGATTTGAAATGTGCTAGGAATGTTTTGAACATTTTTTGTTTCCAAGAAAACGTGCACTTGGTAAGACAATTACTCTTTCCATTAATAAATATTGAGCTCGCACTTAAATATTGCCTTTTCCTATTGCATGTAGCACTTTCATACGTAATAAAGTTGGTTAGAAATTACTTAATTTCCAACTTTAACATGGTTAAAAGTTGACATAGAAAACCAAGAATATATGCTATGTTATATGCTGCGACAATCCCTTTAGGAGATGATCATGCTACCAAGTCCTTGTTGATAACAAATCCAAAATTAAGTCGGCACATGCAATTGTCTTGCTTTTAACTTTGTCCTAGTCACATATGCACTTTTACTACATTTAATTGACGAAGAGGCTCCTATATAGCTTCCATGTAGGATTTCTCTTTAGGAAAAATCTTTGCCTTTGGACAGAACCTCCACACACACACACTAAACCAAATCCCACTAGAAAACTAATTGTGCCATCCAAAAGGCGGCATAAGTCTTCCCACATGGAAATCGATTTCCATCCAGCTGCTTTGAGAAATCTATATAAGAATGCGTACTCTCCAACTTGTGAGCATCAATTCACGGTATTTGCAAGCCACTTGAGTCTATTTTTGTGGAGTCAGAAGAATTAACGTGAAGGTACTTTCTTCTTCTTTTCTTGTGCTTTTCTTCTTTTGTCATTTTTTTGTAGGTCAAATAAGAAGGATGTGTTATTGTTTAACAAGATGATCCATGCATAATGAAGACAATCTTAGGGTATGAAAGGATGAGTAGTCATCCCCTCTCAATATCAGAGAGATTACTCTCACGGTAGTCCGATTATTCGAGAGATTACTCTCAAGGTGGTGCGACTATCGGAGAGATTACTCTCAAGGTGGCCCGACTATCGGAGAGATTACTCTCAATGTGGCCCGACTATCGGAGAGATTACTCTCAAGGTGGCCTGACTATCGGAGAGATTACTCTCAATGTGGCCCGACCATCGGAGATATTACTCTCATGGTTACCCGACTATCGAAGATATTAGTCTCAGGGTGTGAAGGGATGGATACTCATCCTCGCCAAAAAATCGGAGGTCATTTTATCCATTTAGACCTTTGTGCCCATTCTAATGTTCTCGATTTGGACTTTGATGATATTTTTATCCTTTGCAGCCCGAAGAGATGGAAAATTTCAGAGTCTATACCTCACCTTCCTCCAAACATAGATATCTCGTAATCAAGACTGAAGATGGTATAGAATAAACCAAGCTTTTGGTTCACACCCCAAAAGCTGGCTGGTATGCAATCTCATGGACTTCTTTGAGGAACTCTCTTCATGTATAAACTGAATCTTGGAGCACAAGTCTACTTCTAATCCATTGTCAAAGATGTGGTCTCTCCAAGTGCCAATCCATCGCCAGGTAAACATTGCTAGTACCCTAAGACGAACACGCATCTTACATAAGCTGGGGAACTATCTATCTCTCTTTGGTACATAGATATCCTTGGAGGTCTGCCCATTAAGGGTATTCCGTATGAAGAAGTTGTACCTGAGACAAGAGAACTTATTAGTTTAAACGAAAAACAGATAAGACTTATTCTTCGATCTTGCGAGTAGTTATTTGCTGCTTTCAATCACCTTAAGGAAGGTATGGGTGTTAAACAAAAGGCCTCCTTGAGTAAGTGGACATGTTTTTGGTATAATAAAGCTTTAATATATAATCCTTCCCTACTGCGAGAGGAAATGAAATATGCGTGCCTAAAGTCGACAAATAATCCTAACGGAGTTATTCCTGAGACAACTAGGTGGTCGAGTGATCAAGAATATATATTCTCCAAACTTAGGGTAAGGCCTGACAAGAAAGATGAATCATATATAGCAGCCTTCTTATCATGTTGGTTTTGTGCTCTTGTATTTATCTATAAGGCGGATAACTTCATTTTTCCTAAGACATTAAGGATGGCAAGAGTGATGCTAAAAGAGGCAAAAGATTAGCCTTGCGGTCCCAGTTTTAGCGAGTATTTATCATGATTTGAATAAGATTTTGTGTTCTTCCCAAATTGATCAGGTCAAAGTTTGTTTTCCCATCAATTATATTTACGGCTAGCTTGTACATTGCCTCAAAACCCATTATCCACTTGCTAAGGGTCCGTCTGTCCCTTTGATGGTGGCATATTCAGAAGAGGGAGCCGCAAGGTAATTTGACAATAAGGATGCAAGAAAACACATCCACAATGGAGCGGATATAGTTTGGACACCAACAATGTTAACTAATTCTCAGCCTTTTTATTATGTGGATAATGAGGGCCCTCAAGAGTTGGAGTCAAATTACTTCATTAGCTTACGTTTTAGTTACCTCTCTTTGAGGTATGAGAACTCATTCATCATCGATCCATATAGCCCCCATCGGTTTGGTCGTCAATTTGGATTTTATCAGAACATTCCATATTTTTTGGAGAATGATATCCATAGCGCCTCTCCAGATGAAGGACTCAGATTTTGGAGGATTTGCACATTGTATCGGTCTATGTCACGTGCGTCTTTTCCCTAACCGGGGGATCCTGTGGAGAAGGTTTTCTCCACCAATATTAAGTCTTGCTTGGAGAAAGCCCATGTGACATTTCTCGAGGATAATTTACAAGCTCTGGTAGACAATGTTGGGCTAAAATTTACTACTCTTTAGGAGATGAAGATCAAGGTGTTGGAAAGCGCTCTTAGAAGTCAAAGAACCACCTACTCCAATCCCAAAAGTAGCTACACAACATAAGAAAGGGAAGCTTAAATCCTCAAAGGCATCTTTAAAAGAGGTGGTGTGCACTTTAACAGATATAGAGAAACACCCTCCAGTTCTTCCATTTAGCACGTGAGTTCCTCAAGATACAAGCCAGAGAACCAATGAAGATAAAAATTATAAAAGGAAATGGCCTAACCCAGTAGATATCGTAGAGGTTCCAAGTGTTGATAGTCCCTCAAGAACGCATACAGCTTGTGACAAATAGGTAAAAGATAATCACCTCGCCTTTTTCCTTCATTTTTTTGAACGAATAGCAAAAAAAGTACTTTATTTATTTTCCTTTTCTTTATGCAGTTAAATGCCATTGGGCATCCGATGGTATCCCTACATGACAAACCACAAGTAAGTGATGAACCTATTGGAGGGCCTATGTCTAAAGTGAAGCCATATTCAAAAGCATCATCTCTTCCTCATGACAAAGCCCTAAAAAACAAACTCCAAATGGGATAACTCGCGTTCCGCCAACGACAAATGCATCAGTACTATTTTTGAAGGAAAAACCATTGTCTTTAATTGTAAAAGAGAATTCATCTTGGGACTTTGGGAGGATATTTGCAATAGACTCTCCAAAACTCATGCAAAATTGCTCTCATCTTATAGGGAGCAAATCATTGAGATTTTCGAGGATATGAGGAAGACGAATGTTTTGGATCTTTCTCCATTAGAGAGTTTACTAGATTTTCCTTTTGAGCTTGCCACATCATATGACCAAGAGTGAACCAATATGTCTGTTATGACGAGTGAAGATGAGAAGTTAGAGCTGACTTCCAAGGCTAAGGAGCATCTTAAATCGTTCAAATTGAAGTCAGAGAGACAGTCAAGAAAGTTTCCTCTAATGAAAAGAAGCTGAAGAGAGTTGTGAAGAGGTTGCAGATATTATAACAAGAGAGGGAGAACCACGAAGGTGTTATAGAAGCGACTTAGAAGAGGGTTGAAGAGATTAAAGAAAAAGTTTCAGCTGCCGAGACTGAGGTCTTTTCATATTACAACGTAAATTTGCTCAGTGTTGATGATTCGGCCAATGTGGAGGAGAAGAAGAAGAACCTGGAGACTAGAAGTCAAGAATTGATCAACTACAAGTTCTATTTAGATTAGGCTATTAGCATTATCTCCCCTTTTCTCTTTATGTTAGATTCACCTAGTGGATATTTATTTCATCTTAAATAAGATTGCTTCGCTTTTGCTTTACATTCTCTGACTTTTATCTTAGTAGCATAATATTCAGCTTTACGCGCTTGTAACAGAAGATTCATATCTTGTTGTGGGAGAGTCCAAATAACGAACCGTTTGATTTCTCGAAAATTAGACTTCAATATCTAAAACATATCCTAAACTTAGAATCAAACATGTAACAACCCGACCGGTCGTTCCGTGAAATTAGCCCCGTTTCCCCCGTTTCTGCTTTATCATATGTTTCTTAGACTATTTATGTTGTGTTGAGTCAGTTGGTTCGGGTTCGAAATGCTCGTTGTGAGAATTGAGACACTTAGTCTCTTAAATTAGTTTAACAGTTGAAAAAGTCAACTGAGAGTTGAATTATTGGTAAACGACATTGAAATACGGATTTCATGAATCGCATAGCTTCATTAGGTGATTTGGGACTTAGGAGTGTGTTCGGAATGATGTTTTGATGTCCGGTGTAGAATTAGGCTTGAATTGGCAAAAGTTAGTTTTTGGCTATTTCCGATCGGCAGTGGAAAATACGCTATATGGGTCGAAATGGAATTTCGACTGTTGGAGCAGGTTCGTAATTTCATTTTGGATATGTGTGCAAAACTTCAGGTCAATCAGACGTGTTTTGATCGTTGGAAAAATTTAGAAGTTTCTAAGTTCATAGGTTTGAATTTGATGTAATTCTGGTGTTTTTGTGTTATTTTTGGTGTTTCAAAGGCTCGCTTAAGTTTGAATGAAGCTATGGGGTGTGTTGGTATGTTTGGTTGGGGCCCGAGGGGCTTGGGATTGATTTCGGATGGTTGGCGGAGGTTTTAACTTAGGAAATTTGCAGAAAATAGCTGTTGGTGTTAAGCTACTGGTGTGGCCGTAGGTGCGAAGGTCCATGCGCATGTGCGAAAAGAGGCTAGGCAGGAGGAGTCCGTAGGTGCGAAGGATTGGCCGCACATGCAAAGCCGCAGTTGCAGAAAAGGGACCGCAGGTGTGAGAATTGGAATGTTAGTGGGTTTTCGCAGGTGCACACCTGGGACTGCGGGTGCGGGTCCGCAGGTGCGGATTAACTGGGCGGAAAAGTATAAAAGAGTGCCTCTGCGGAATTTTGGTTAATATTCCACTGTTGCATGCGGGTGGAGCTTATTTGAGAAAAAATTGAAGAAAGAATACGAGGGTCTTCAGTGGAGGTAAGGTCCCGGATTATAAAAGTCGTTTCTATGCTATTTTGTTCGGATTAGGCTTGTAATTTGAAGAATTAAAGTAGAAAAAGTTTGGAAAAATGGGAGGAGGTTGGGATAATTCTTTTGGCGATTTGGGTAGGCAATTGTGGTCCGATTGTGGTGTTCTTGGTATGTGTAGAATCGTAGGAGGACGAGGGTTCTAGTGATGTAAATTTTATTGAATTCCGAGATATGGGCCCGAGGCTCGAGTTTGGCCGAATTTCGAGAATTTTGTCTAAATTGATAGTTTTCGATTGGGTTGTGTTCCTTTAGCATATATTGATGATGTTAAACTGGTTTTGGTTAGATTCGGAGAAATCGGAAGACAAATTGAGGGGCAAGAGCATCGCGGACTAGTATTGTGACCAGGTAGAGATAAGTAATGGTTATAAATCTTGTCCTGAGGGTATGAAACCCCGAACTTCATATTACCTACTATTTTTAGAATGGCGCACATGTCGGATGACGAGTATGTGGCACGCACTGATTTTTGGATTGGACTTGGGCCTCTCCGCGGCAACTATTGAGTTGCGTATTTTACTCTAAATCATATGCTAAACTGTGTTCTAAAGACTATTGCTATATTGGGGCTATAAGCCATGTTTGGGGCCTCGTGCCGACTTGTTTAGACCCCTTGGGGTTTTTTTTTACTTCTATTTCCTCACTATTTATTTATGATTTAAACTCAGTCATATTGTACTTAACTGTTTTCGAAACCTAGCCCGATTTAAATATTTTGAGGTTTAAAAAAAATGATGTTTTGGGTGGAGTACCCCGTTTTACTGATACACCCAATGAGCTTTTGAGAGGTTCTGAATAAGTGAGGCCGAGGGCCTGATTGCGAGGATATGATACGCCACGAGGTGGCTTGATATTAGCGCTTGGGCTGAAGGAGCCCCTCGAGAGTCTGTACACACCCCCAGTGAGTGCAGGTACCTACTGAGTGCTGATTGTCGAGTGCCGAGTGATGAGTGACTGGGAGGCATGAGTGACAGTGAGGTTGCCCGAGGGGCTGATATTAAGTGGTTGTGAGGTGCTGAGTGATGTTCCGACCGATGGGCGATTTATGATTCATGTTTTTGCCCGAGGGGCTACCTATGATTTATTTAATTTTTACACTAAATCGCTCGGTTATTTTTATTTATGAAATTGTTGAAGAACTCATTTTTCAAAGGATTTTTCTGAAGTTGGTTTTAAGGCGTGATGATTTCATATATCTATGTATATACTGTTGGAAACAAAGGTTGTGCATATTGTGAATTGATGATATTGATTTTTATGTGTTTCGTGCCGCATAGACTTCATTTATTTTCATTACTATTGAGTTGGCGTACTCACATTACTCCATGCAACCATGTGTGCAGATTCAGGTGCAGATACCGAGCGTTTTCCGCCTATTTCGTGCGGAGCCGGAGTTCGGGATATAGAGGTAGTTGTTCAGCGTACGCAGCATCTCTGTTTCCCCTTCTTTTATTGTATCTAGTTATTCGTTCGGAGGTTTTGTATTATAGTAGTAGACTTGTTGGTATATTTCTAGATGCTCATGATATTTTGACTCCGGGTTTTGGGGATGTATTAGACTATTTAGCTATTTATTATGCCTAATGAACGAAGTAATTTTACATATTTCATGAAATGTTGAAAATGGCTGGGATTTTAGAAAGAAACTGTAATTTTGTGATTGTGGGCTAGCCTAGTTCCACGATAGGCGCCATCTTGGCCGGTTTAGGATTTGGGATCGTGACAAGTTGGTACGAGATCCTAGGTTACATAGGACTCAACGGTCATGAGCAGGTTTAGTAGAGTCTTGCGGATCAGTACGGAGACGTCTGTACTTATCTTCGATAGGCTGCGGAACCCTTAGGAACAATCTCATTTTCTTGAATTCTGTCGTGCCATTTTGTTGATTCTGGAAATCTAAACTTCTGTTGTTTCATTCTCTGACATATGGTGAGGATTCGCGCTACCGATTAGGGTGATCAGCCACCAGCTAGACCAGCGAGAGGTCGAGGCCGTGGTAGAGGTAGGGGCCAGCCAGTGTAGCAGCCAGGGTAGTGCCAGTTGATCCCCCTACTATTCAGGGTTAGATTCCCACCATAGATACTCCAGCGGGACAGGCTCAGGCACCGGTAGTGCCTATTGTTATTCCAGGTCTTCAGGAGACCTTGAATCAGATCTTGACGGTGTGCACCACCCTCACTCAGGCAGTTGCCGCTACTTCCCAGGTCACGGGAGGCAGTCAAACTCCAGCTCAGCCGGTTGCTCCAGTTCGCGAGTTCGTGGTTCCGGCTATGCCAGAGGACGAGCAGCGTAGACTGGAGTGATTTAGCAGATTACAGCCTCCGACATTCAGTGGTCCTGAGGGCGAGGATGCCCAGGGTTTTCTGGATAAGTGTCAGAGGATGCTGCGTACTGCTGGGATTTTGGAGACCAGTGGGGTCTCATTTGCCACATTTTAGTTTTCTGGTGCTGCTTTCACTTGGTGGGAGTCTTTTGAGAGGCATAGGCCTGTTGGTTCAGCACCCCTCACCTGGCAGCAGTTCTCCACTATCTTCTTAGAGAAGTATGTACCTCAGTCTCACAAGGAAGAGCAGCGCAGGCTTTTTGAGCAGTTTGATGCAGGCTAGAATTCATGGTTTAACATGTTATATGCCCTACATTTTATATGGATTAATGATAAAAATACACTTTTTATGTGCATAATGGAGTCATTTTCATGTGTAGGTGAATTGGAGATGGAAGTCGAGCTAAGTGGATGCAAATACATCAAAAATATGCTCAAGAGGCGAAGAGGAGTGCATCGGGCTATAGCCGAGCGTTTGAGCCCAAACGCCTGACCCTCCCTGGCGTTAGCCAGGCGCCAGAGCCCAAACTCCTGACCCTGCCTGGCGTTAGCCAGGCGACAGAGCCCAAACGCCTGCCTTAGCCTGGCGTTATCCAGGCGCCAGGGCCCAAATGCTAGACCCCTAGTCCGGTTAAATCCGAGTTTTTGAAGAGTTTAAGTGTTTCCTGATTGGAATAGAAGTCTCCTACACGTTTAGGGTTTATCCCAAACATATAAGTAGACCCCAAAACAAAACTTGAGAAGGGGAGGAAGCCATTGAAGTGAAGAACAACGTGTGGATTACTACTCTGTCAAGCAAACATTGATTTTCATAGATTTTACTTATTATTTTGTAGTTCAATTATGCAAGTTATTTTAGAATTAATTCTTATGAATATGAGTAGCTAATTTTATTAACCTAGGGTTTTGGTGGAACCCGTTGGGGGATAAACTTATTGTGATATTAATATAGTTTGGTTGATTGTTCATCTCTATTAGTTCAACTACGTTCTTGTTGTAGTTAGTTGAATGGCCTGAATTAGCTGTGCCTATTTAGTATGTATCTACTTGAGAGAGAGTGCATATTTAGGTAATTGTTTGAACAACATCACTCCCGGAGTATAGACGAAAGTCATAACCGAGGGTTTAGAAGTTGGATTAGAAATAACGATACTTCGGGTGCAATCTAAAGTGAACTGTAATGCAATCTAGCTAGCGTAACTTGAGAGAGTGCGTCTAGTAAATTATCATAATTACTTGAGAGAGATTTATGGTAGATAGAGTGTTCATGATTGATAGAGACAACTAATCAAGCTATATGAAGTATCCGAGAAGTAAGTTCACCAACGGGGGAAACCATAGCCTTAGACCTTTATCATAATTGTTTACAACACATTGTTAGTTATTATTATTGTCAGTAGAATTCGTAAAACATCACCAATTTATACTAAAAGGTCTTGAGAGAATTGATTGAGTAAAAGTTGCGTATTCTAAAGACCTGATTGATACGTAAATTCCCTGTGGGATCGACTCTGGGCATAATACCACGGATTATATTTGCGACGCCCGTTTAGTCTTTTATAGGACATAGTTGAGCATGATCAAATTTTGGCGCCGTTCCCGGGGACTTAACGGTATTATCAATTGAGTTGGAAGAAATACAAAAAATCTGAAATATAGTCAATTTTCTTTATATTTTCGTTTTTACATTGAAAGTTTAACGTTTACTAACGTGTTGCAGGTGCATGCCATGAAACTCATAGCGGACTGGTGAAGTATTTGAAGCCTTATCAGGCCCCGAGAAAGTTTTCAAGGACCTAAACCGCNATACAGGCTGAGTCCTTCCAGATAACAAATAATATGCTGCACTTATTGCAGAACAAAGGGCTATTCTCAGGGTCATACATCAAAGACCCCCAGCAGCATTTGAAAAACTTACTGGTAAATTTGCAAAACACAGAGGCAGCCAAACGTCACTCAGGAGGCAATAAAACTGTTGTTGTTTCCATTCTCAGTGACTGGCGCTGCCCAAACTTGGCTAAACTCACTCCCTATTAATTCCATTACCACATGGGAGGAGTTAGTCAAACAGTTCGTGAACAAGTTTCATCATCCCAACAAGACTGCTCAACAAATTGATGAAATCTTGAGTTTCAGACAGAAACCAGTTGAAACACTGCAAGAGACATGGGAAAAATTTAAGGGGATGCTGGTTATCTGTCCACATCATGGTATTCCAGAGCAAATGTTGGGGTAGCGTTTTTATATGGGTTTGGCTGATATTGTTAAAGCAAATGTTGATGTCGGCTGGTGGAGCATTCTTGAGAAAAATGTGGAGAGAAAGTCAAATATTACTTGATAAAATGGCACATAATTCAGGATGGAAAACAAGGAATGCACCCATTACTCCTATATTTCACTCAGTGCCATTCGATCCATCTATTTCTATTGCAGAGAACGTGGCCACCTTGATAACACAGATGAGTATACTTACTAAGAAGGTGGAAGAATCAGGACAAAAGCAGCAGGTACACATCGTAGACACAACCAATTGGGGCTTATGCACATCTTGTATTAGTCAACCATTTGGTAATCACTGGAATGCATAATGTCATCACGCTCCTTATCCGNAGATGCACATGATGCAGCTATTAAAAATATTGAAGTACAGTTGGGCCAGATATCTATGGCAGTGAACAATCGTTCTCCTGGAACATTACTTGCAGATACTCAGGTAAATCCTATGGACCAGGGCCCAAGGCAGCTGATGGCAGTGACTCTTCGCAGTGGCAGAGACTAAAACTTGGAACTGGAGAGAGCTCATGAAAGCAGACAGGTCGAGACACTGGTACCCATGCCAATTGAACTTGATGATTCAACAAACTTGACCAAGGTAACAGTGCAACCTACTGAAGGAGAACCCAGTGCACAGAGTGAGACTGAAAAAGAAGTGGAGATAGCCCAGAAGCCGGTAGTTGAGGTGGTGGCTGAGAAAGAAAAGTCCCAAATCACTGGGAAAAAGAGACCGCCAGCTCCATTCCCTCAGAGGCTGGCCAAATACCAAAAGGATGAACAGTACAAAAAGTTCTTGGACATGCTAAAGAAAATACAGGTAAATATCCCATTGATTGATGTGTTGAAGAAAATGCCTGGTTACGCTAAAATGATGAAGGACTTGATGTCCAGACAAGTTGACTTCCAAGATCTGGCTACTGTCACCCTTACTCAGGCTTGTAGTGCGGTGGTGTCGCGCCCTATTGCTGAAAAGTTGTCTGACCCAGGGAGTTTTATAATTCCTTGTACCATTGGCAACTTAGCTTTAACCAAAGCTCTATGTGATTTGGGGGCCAACATTAATCTAATGTCGCTGGCCATATATAAAAGACTGGGGATTGGTAGAGCCAAGCCCATCTCCATGCTGTTGCAACTTGCTGATAGGACGATGAAGAGACCGTCGGGTATTCTGGATGATGTATTGGTGCAAGTGGGGAATTTTGTATTTCCTGCTGATTTTGTGATATTAGACTGCAAAGTGGATGAGGAAATTCCCATAATCTTGGGAAGGCCATTTTTGGCCACAGGCAGAGCTCTTATCGATTGTGAGACTGGTGAACTTAAGATGAGGCTCAATGATGAAGAAATCACTTTCAACGTGCAGAAGTCTATGAGGCGACCTAGTGAGTTCGCCAACTGCTCTCTTATTGATGCCAGAAAAAGATGATGCATCCCTGACTGTTGGGGACCCTTTAGATAAATATTTGATGAATCTAGATGCTATGAACGGTGAAGAACTAGCAGATTGGGTGTTAGCACTTGAGGAAAAAGGGGTATGGCCAAAGGCTCTCGAGTTTGAGTCACTATACGTAGAGGAAAGAGAGAATTTGCCGGCCAAGCCATCTATTGAAGAACCACCCAGGTTGGAACTGAAATCGGAGGATGATGATGTGGTAGAAAAGATACTAGATTTAACCAAGGACATCGATGATACATACTTTGTTGAATCTAGTGTCATTATT
>ML424359.1:0-27540 GCA_005239525.1 Nicotiana knightiana | reverse complement strand
TATGTATTAAAGTGCTTAGGGAGGTGTAGTCACTCTTATATCCAAATGTATCCTACCCGTCCCGCAGCCTACATTACAACCAAATAAAGTCCTACTTGATCCTAGACTGAATGAGCTCGATTAGTAGAGTAGTACACTACGGGCAAGCCTATGGTACATTTTGTGGCATATGAATGTTATTTCTGAGAGTGAGTGACTTCTTTCTATCTTAAGTTCATATGTTCTTAAATTTCACTGTGTGTGGAACTAACTCTTGAATTTGGTGAGGGCACATGATTCACGAAGGAAAGATAATGTTGTTGACCTCTATGTTAGAGTAGTGAGTGGATTGTGAATAAAGCATGGTATATGTGAGTTAACTATTGAGGCTAGGATGTCACACCTGTGTGATTGAAANATGAATATGAGTAGCTAATTTTATTAACCTAGGGTTTTGGTGGAACCCGTTGGGGGATAAACTTATTGTGATATTAATATAGTTTGGTTGATTGTTCATCTCTATTTGTTCAACTACATTCTTGTTGTAGTTAATTGAATGGCCAACAATTAGCTGTGCCTATTTATTATGTATCTACTTGAGAGAGAGTGCATATTTAGGTAATTGTTTGAACAACATCACTCCCGGAGTATAGACGAAAGTCATAACCGTGGGTTTAGAAGTTGGAATAGAAATAACGATACTTCGGATGCAATATAAAGTGAACTGTAACGCAATCTAGCTAGCGTAACTTGAGAGAGTGTGTGTAGTAAATTATCATAATTACTTGAGAGAGATTTATGGTAGATAGAGTGTTCATGATTGATAGAGACAACTAATCAAGTTATATGAAGTATCCGAGAAGTAAGTTCACCAACGGGGGAAACCATAGACTTAGACCTTTATCATCAGTTGAAGATTTGGGGGCCAGACATCCCGAAGACTGCTTTCAGGACTAGATATGGTCATTATGAGTTCCTGGTTATGTCATTTGGGCTGACCAATGCCCCAACAGCCTTTATGCACTTGATGCACAATGTATTTTGGCCTCATCTGGATTCTTTCGTCATCGTGTTCATTGACGATATCTTGATATATTCCCGATCTCAGGAGGATCATGAGCAACATTTAAGAGTTGTGCTCCAGACCTTGAGAGAGAAGAGATTGTATGCAAAATTTTTGAAGTGTGAGTTCTGGCTTGATTCAGTAGCATTCTTGGGGCACATGGTGTTCAGTGAGGGTATTCAGTTGATCCAAATAAGGTAGAAGCAGTGCAGAGTTGGCCTAGACCATCATCAGCTACTGAGATTCGCAGTTTCCTTGGTTTGGCAGGGTCACTACCGCCGTTTCGTAGAGGGTTTTTCATCTATTGCAGCACCTATAACCAGACTGACCCAGAAGGCTGCTCAGTTCAGATGGACTGAGAAGTGTGAGGAGAGCTTCCAGAAGCTCAAGTAATCTTTGACTACAGCACTGGTATTGATTTTGCCTACGGGTTCAGGTTCTTATACAGTTTAATGTGATGCCTCGAGAGTTGGCCTTGGAGCGATTTTGATGCAGGACAGTAGGGTGATTGCCTAAGCGTCCAGGTAGTTGAAGGTGCACGAGAAGAATTATCCAGTGCATGATCTTGAGCTAGAAACTATTGTTCACACCTTGTGTGGAGTCACTATTTATATGGAGTGTATTGTGAGATTTTCACTAATCACCGTAGTTTGCAGCATCTGCTTAAGCAGAAGGATCTGAATTTGCGTAAGAGGAGGTGGTTGGAGCTTCTCACGGATTATGACCTCACTATTTTATATCATCCGCGGAAGGCCAATGTAGTGGCTGATGCCCTGAGTTACAGAGCGGAGAGTTTGGGGAGTCTAGCCTACCTTCCAGTAGCAGAGCGGCCTTTAACACTCGATGTTCTACCTTTAGCGGGTCAGTTGGTGAGATTGGATCATTCGGCACCTCTGCGGGTAGTGACTTGTGTAGCCTCTAGTTCTTCTCTTTACGATTAGATTAGAGCACGCCAGTATGATGATCCACATTTGCTTGTTCTTCAAGACAAGGTCCATCGCGGTGATGTCGGGGATATAGTTATTGGTGATGATGGGGTCATGAGGATGCAGGGCCGGATTTGCGTGCCCAATGTAGATGGACTTCGAGATTTGATTCTGATGAGGCCCATAGTTCGCGGTATTCCATCCATCCGAGTTCCGCAAAGATGTATCAGGATTTGAGGCAGCATTATTGGTGGAGGTGGATGAAGAGAGACATTGTTGGGTTTGTGGCTCGGTGTCTCAGCTGCCAGCAGGTCAAGTATGAGCACTAGAGGCCAGGTGGATTTCTACAGAGATTTGATATTCCAGAGTGGAAGTGAGAGCGGATCACCACGGACTTCGTAGTTGGACTCCCACGGACTTCGAGGAGGTTTGATGCTATATGGGTTATTGTGGATCGGCTGACCAAGTCCGTGCACTTCATTCCTGTTGGTACTACTTATTATTCAAAGCGGTTAACTAAGATTTATATTAGGGAGATTGTCCGATTTCATGGGGTTCCAGTTTCTATCATTTTTGATAGAGGTACTCAGTTCACATCTCAGTTTTGGAGAGTCGCACATAGAGAGTTGGGTATTCAGGTCGAGTTGAGCACAATGTTTCATCCTCAGACCGACGGGCCGTCGGAGCGTACTATTCAGATTTTGGAGGATATGTTGCGTGCATGTGTCATTTATTTTGGGGGTTCATGGGACCAGTTTCTGCCACTCGCGGAGTTTGCAAATAATAATAGTTATTAGTCGAGTATCCAGATGGCTCCGAATGAGGCTTTATATGGTAGGAGGTGCAGATCTCCAGTTGGTTGGTTTGAGCCGGGCGAGGCTAGACTATTGGGCACAGACCTGGTTCAGGATGCATTGGGTAAGGCGAAGTTGATTCAGGAGCGGCTTCGCACGGTCCAGTCTAGGAAGAAGAGCTATACGGACCAGAAGGTGTCACCCATGAAGGTTGTTATGCGGTTCGGGAAGAGGGGAAAGCTGAGTCCCAGGTTCATTGGGCCATTTGAGGTTGGGGATAAGGTGTTGCTGAAGGTGTCGTCCATGAAGGGTGTTATGCGGTTCGGGAAGAGGGGAAAGATGAGTCCCAGGTTCATTGGGCCATTTGAGGTGCTTTAGAGGATTGGCGAGGTGGCTTATAGACTTGCCTTGCCTCCCAGCTTGGTGAGTATTCATCCGGTGTTCCATATTTCGATGCTCCAGAAGTACGTTGGTGACCTGTCTCATGTTTTGGACTTCAGCACGGTTCGGCTCGAGGGTGATATGTCATATGTGGTAGAGCCAGTAGCTTTTTTGGGTCGTCAGGTCAGAAAGCTGAGGTCTAAGGATATAGCTTCAGTGAAGGTTCAGTGGAGAGGGACACCGGTGGAGGATGCCACCTGGGAGACCGAACAGGAGATGCGGGACATATATCCTCACTTATTCGAGACTCCAGGTATGTTTCTAGACCCGTTTGAGGATGAACGTTTGTTTAAGATGGGGAGGATGTAACGACCTGGCCGGTCGTTCCGTGAAATTAGCCCCGTTTCCCCCGTTTCTGCTTTATCATATGTAGCTTAGCCTATTTATGTTGTTTTGGGTTAGTTGGTTCGGGTTAGGAGTACTGGTGGTGAGAATTGAGACACTTAGTCTCTTAAATTAGCTTAAGAGTTGAAGAAGTCAACCGAGAGTTGACTTATTGGTAAACGATCTCGGAATGCGGAGTTCATGGCTCGGATAGCTTTGGTAGGTGATTTGTGACTTAGGAGTGTGTTCGGAATGAAGTTTTTGATGTTCGGTGTAGAATTAGGCTTGAATTGGCAGAAGTTAGTTTTTGGCGATTTCCGGTCGGCAGTGGAAAATAGGCTATAGGGGTCGGAATGAAATTCTGACAGTTGGAGAAGGTTCGTAATGTCATTTTGGATATGTGTGCAAAATTTCAGGTCAATCGGACATGTTTTGGTTGGTTTCGGCATCGTTGGCGAAATTTAGAAGTTTCAAAGTTCATAGGTTTGAATTTGATGTAATTGTGGTGTTTTTGTATTGTTTTTGGCGTTTCGAAGGCTCGAATAAGTTTGAATGATGCTATGGGGTGTGTTGGTATGTTTGGTTGGGGCCCGAGGGGCTCGATATTGATTTCAGATGGTTGACGGAGGTTTGAACTTAGGAAATTTGCAGCAAATAGTTGCTGGTGTTAAGCTACTGGTGTGGTCACACCTACGGATGGGCAGCCGCAGGTGCGACACCGCAGGTGCGAAGGTCTATGCGCAGGTGCGAAAAGAGGCCAGGCAGGAGGAGTCCGCAGGTGCGAAGGGTTGGCCGCACCTGCGAAGCTGCAGTTGCGGAAAAGGGACCGCAGGTGCGAGAATTGGACTGTTAGTGAGTTTTCACAGGTGCGCACCTGGGACTGCGGGTGCAGGTCCGCAGGTGCAAGGAAAGGTCCACAGGTGCAGATTAACTGGGCAGAACAATATAAAAGAGTGCCTCCGCGAAATTTTGGTTAATCTTCTATTGTTGCATGCGGGTGGAGCTTGTTTGAGAGAAAATTGAAGAAAGAATTCGAGGGTCTTCAGTGGAGGTAAGTTCCCGGATTATAAAAGTCATTTCTATGCTATTTTGTTCGGATTAGGCTTGTAATTTGAAGAGTTAAAGTAGAAAAAGTTTGGAAAAATGGGAGGCGGTTTGGATAATTCTTTTGGCGATTTGGGTAGGCAATTGTGGTCCGATTGTGGTGTTCTTGGTATGTGTAGAATCGTAGGAGGACGAGGGTTCTAGTGATGTAAATTTTATCGAATTCCGAGACATGGGCCCGGGGCTCGAGTTTGGCCGAATTTCGAGAATTGTGTCTAAATTTATAGTTTTTGATTGGGTTGTGTTCCTTTAGCATATATTGATGATGTTCAACTGATTTTGGTTAGATTCAGAGCAATCGGAAGCCAAATTGAGGGGAAAGAGCATCGCAGACTAGTATTGTGATACGGTAGAGGAAAGTAATGGTTATAAATCTTGTCTTGAGGGTATGAAACCCCAGACTTCATATTTCCCACTGTGTTTAGAATGGCGCACATGTCGGCTGACGAGTATGTGGCGCGCACTATTTTTGGATTGGACTTGGTCCTCTCCGCGGCAACTATTGAGTTGCGTATTTTACTCTAAATCATATGTTAAACTATGTTCTAAAGACTATTGCTATATTTGGGCTATAAGCAATGTTTGGGGCCTCCTGCCGACTTGTTTAGATCCCTTGGGGGATTTTTGTTTACTGCTACTTTGTCATTGTTTATTTATGATTTACACTCAGTCATATTGTACTTAACTGTTTTCGAAACTCATCCCGATTTACACTATTTTTTAGGTTTAAAGAAAATGATGTTTTGGGTCGAGTACCCCGTTTTACTGATACACCCAAGGGGCTTTTGAGAGGTTCTGACTGAGTGAGGTCGAGGGCCTGATTGTGAGGATATGATACGCCACGAGGTGGCTTGATATTAGCGTTTGGGCTGAAGGAGCCCCTCCGGAGTCTGTACACACCCCCAGTGGGTGCAGGTATCTACTAGGTGCTGATTGTCGAGTGCTGAGTGATAAGTGACTGGGAGGCATGAGTGACAGTGAGGTTGCCCGAGGGGCTGATACTGAGTGGCTGTGAGGTGCTGAGTGATGTTCTGACCCAGGGGCGATTTACGATTCATGTTTTTTCCCGAGGGGCTACCTATGATTTTTTTATTTTTACATTAAATCTTTCGGTAATTTTTATTTCTGAAATTGTTGAAGAACACATTTTTCAAAGGATTTTTCTGAAGTTGGTTTTAAGGCATGATGATTTCATATATCTATGTATATACTGTTGGAAAGAAAGGCCGTGCATATTGTGAATTGATGATATTGGTTTTATGTGTTTATTGCATCTTAGACTTGATTTATTTTTATTACTACTGAGTTGGCGTACTCACATTACTCCGTGCACCCCCGTGTGCAGATTCAGGTGCAGATACCAAATGTTAGCCACCTATTTCGTGCGGAGCCGGAGTTCGGGATATAGAGGTCGTTGTTCAGCATCTGCAGCATCTCTGTTTCCCCTTCTTTTGTTGTATCTAGCTATTCGTTCGGAGTTTTTGTATTATAATAGTAGACTTGTTGGTATATTTCTAGATGCTCGTGATATGTTGACTTTGGATTTTGGGGATGGTTTAGACTATTGCACTATTTATTTTGCCTAATGAACACAGTAATTTTATAAATTTCATGAAATGTTGAAAATAACTAGGATTTTAGAAAGAAACTGTAATTTTATGATTGTGGGATAGCCTAGTTCCACGATAGGCACCATCACGGCCGGTTTAGGATCTAGGGTCGTGACAAAACACCTTCAGAATCACCCCAGATAATATTTTGAAACCAACTATAGATTCCACTACGTTTGAAATTTCAGATTTGCGCAGTCTCACCAAAAAAAATCATATCTTCGTGTAGAAGAGTCAAAATTATGAATTGTTTGATATTTGGAAACTTAACTTACAAAACCATAACATATCATCTATTCAAAATTTAATTTCTTAATAATAGTTTCCAATTAATAGTTCGAAATCAATATTAAATTCCTACACGACGACGATTTTAGATTTGCGTGACTTCATAAAAACTTTTGTATCTTGATGTAGGAACGTTGAAATCATGAAACGTTTAATCTATTGGAAACTGAACTTCCAAATTTATATCCAAAAATCAAAATTTAATGCCTTAAGGATAGTTTCATATAATATTTTGAAGTCGATATTTAATTTCTACACATTGATAATTTCTGATTTGTGCGACCAAAAGTTTTGTATCTTGATGTAGGTACATTGAAATCACGAGACATTTGATTTTATGGAAACTAATCTTCAAATTATAAAACGTATCCAAAATATAAAATTTAGTGCCTTAAGGATAGTTTCAGATGAAAGTTCGTAGTCGACTTTTGTTTCTGATATGCCGACAGTTCCAGATTAGCGGGACTTCACCAAAAATATTGTATCTTTGTGTAGAAGCCTCGAGATTCAAAGACCTTTTTAATTTCCAAAAATTGAAATTCAAGAGCTTCATGCTCACCAAATATCTTGGGTTCAAGTCTCACTGAATTTGAAACATCATGAAGGCACACCAAAGAACTTGAAGGTTTGGCGAACATGAAGGCATAGTGAATCCTCGGACTTCAATGCAAATGCTTGGCAGTCTCATAAAAGATATTAATCATTTCATGGAAGACACCATTTTACCCGAGCGGCTTTCCCCTTTAAATAAAATGGGATCCAAAGTTTAATGGAAGAATGATAACGCAGCTCGATTTTCAAGTGCTGATTGAATTGATTACATTCAATCGTACTTCATTCGGACAACGATTGGGAGATTATGTATCTTTTGAACATATGTGGCTGAACTCATAATGAAATTCTAAGCTTCTTACGTGCCTCGGTGAAGAGGATCAAGTCATACCGTAGTTCAGAATGGGTCATTTTTTTATTTTTTTATTTTTCTTATTGTCCTAACTTTCTCCTAGTCTCCTCTTTTGAGGTTTTCAACCTAGCAGTCTTTTTTTTTGGGACGTACACAATTTAGCCTCATGCGGGCTAGGAGTGTAGGAACATGCAGTTTAGGATCATCTGTCAAGGAGCATTGCAACTTTAAGGAAAATACTTCTTCAAAAACTTGCCATTGATAGGGCCGATTCTCATGCCATATGCATCAACCAACTTGTAAGTCCCACTTGAATAAGCTTCTTGCACGACATACAGCCCATACTATTTTGAAGTGAACTTTCCGATATGTTTATGGGAAGTAATAATGGGTCTTCTTAAGTCAAGTACTTGATCTACTACGTGAAAGGATCTTGGGAAAACTCTTTTATTGAAGGCGCAAGACAATCGTGCTTGATAACATTCAAGATCTGTAGAGCTTCCAACCTCTCTCATCAAGAGCCTCCAACTCTGCTAATCAAAGTCGAGAATTTTCTTCATCGGTGATCCCTTCTTGAATAGCTAATTGTAATGAAGGTATTTGATGCTCGAGTGACATGATGACTCGGCTACATAAGCGAGTGCATAAGGGGTCTCTTGTGTTGGCATGCGGTGAATTGTCTTATATTCCCACAGAGCTTCTTCCATACAGTCATGCCAATCCCGTTTGGATTTGGATACGTATTTCTTTAACAAGTTTCATAGAGTCTTCTTGAACGCCTCGACTAGACCATTGGCGGCAATATTGTACATAGATAAGTTACGTTGCTTGAAGACAAAGAGTTCACAGATCTTGTTTATCAAGATATTGTCGAACGGCTTGCCATTATGTGTTATTATGTAACGAGGAATGACAAAGAAATAGATAATGTTTTCTCAAATGAAACTTGCAACATTTTACTTCTTTACTTCCTTAAGAGCAACAACTTCAGCCCATTTTGAGAAGTACTTAGTTGCATCCAAGATGTATAGGTGCCCACTAGAGGACTTTGCCAGTGGTCCAACAACATCCAATCCCCAAGCATCAAACGACCAGGATGTAACAGTCGCATGCAACACTTCAGGAGGTTGATGAATAAAATTTGCATGGATTAACAAATATTGCATATTCGAGCTTAGTCCAAACAATCTTTCACCATTGTTGGCAAATAATATCCCATCCTTTTTATATGGAAGTGGAGCTTTGGTCCAGACTTGTGTAGCCCACATACCCCATAATGTTCCGCTTGCAAAGCTTGGAGTGCTTCTTCATCCCCTAAGCATTAAAAGAGTACTCCCTCGAATGACCTTCTATATAGAGTATATTTGTAGTTAAGGAAGTGAGGTGCATGACGACGGGTCAATTTTTCTCCTCGGGTTTTCTAAAAGTATCCCATAGCTTAAGTAGTCGATAATGGGTTGTTGCCATTCTTCTTTGTCAGCTCCAGAAACAACGACAAGATGTTTTATTTCATTTTCTTCACCTTCAGCCTCATTTGGTGGCAGTACTACCCATTTTTGGTAGCCAGTAACATGTGCTTGATCAGGCAGAGTTAACGATGAATCTAGGGCAGTTAAAGCATCAGCTTTCTTGTTTTCTTTCCTTGGCACATGTTGAATTGTCACGTCACCGACCCACCTTATTAATTTTTTAGCATAATCATGATGTGGGCATAGTTCAGGTTTCTTGACCTTGTAACTACCTAAAAGCTGGTTGATCACCAACTAAGAGTCACCAAAGACTTCCAATTGCAACCGCTTCATTTCAAAACCCATTTCAACCAAGTATTAGTGCTTGATACTCACCAACATTGTTAGAGCATAGTTACATCAACATAAAAGAGTAGGGCAGAACTTCACCTTGAAAAGTGAGAAATACTACACCAGCACCAGCTCCTTCGTGATGTACAACACCATCGAAGTACATCTTCTATGGAGGTTGAACTTGAATGACCATTGAGTCCTCATCAGGTAGTTCGTCAGTTATCTCCCAATCATCATGTATAAGGTGATCTGCTAAGAAGTCTGCTAAGGTTTTTCCTTTTATAGCCTTTCGAGGGATGTATTCAATTTCAAATTGTTGAAACTGGAGGTACCACCTTGCTAGTCGATCACTAGGTACATTATTTGACATCACGAACTTGATGGGATTTGCTCTAGAAACCAAACGAACGACACGAGCTTGAAGTAATGCTTCAACTTTTTGATTGAGAAAACTATCACCAAACATATTTTGATTGGCAAATAATTCAGCTCATTTGGTGTCATCATCCTACTCAAGTAGTAAAGGGAGTTTTCTTTCCCTTCACTATTTTCTTGGGCCAACAGCGCTCCAACAAACCTTTCGTGTGCTAAAATATATAGTATCAACGGCTTTCAAAGTGTAGGGGCTACCAAAACTGCAGGCTTCATCAAGTAAGTTTTGATACTTGCAAAGGCATTGCTACAAGCTTGGTCCCACTTGAAAGGAACACCTTGCTTCATGAAGCGACTGATTAGTTGGCACCTACTAGCTAGGTTTGAGATGAATCTTTTAAGGTATTCTAGCTCTCCTTGCAGACTTTTCAATTCATGAATATCCCGAGGCTAGGGCATTTTCAAAATAGCATCCACTTTGCCCATGTCTTTACCACTTTTTTATGCTATTTGGTGTTTAATATGCCCAACATGTGTTAATTATTGGTTTTATGACTAATTGATTCGTGTGTGATAATTTAGGTTATTTGGAGTGCAAATATATGAAGAAAATGTTCTCCAGATATAGGAGAAGAGGGTGGATGTGTCGCATCTAATCTAGGAAAAATCGTATTTGGTGTACCCTTAGCAGTGAAGTCGGGCCAAGGCATCCACCTTGGCATCCCCACATGGGCACAACAGAGATGAAGGAACAAAAGGTGCATGCGAAGCTGAAGAAGTGGAAGCTGAGGTGGATGTGAAGCATCAATCCGTGAAGCTAATTCGGAGTAGGAAAAGGAAAAGTTTGGCCCACGACTTATGTACGCAATATGTAAGCCAAAATGCCTCTCTTAGGTGATCTAATGCACTGGGAAGCAGGAAAAAGCCATCACAGAGTTTGGAAACTATGGGATTCGTCTTGAGTTCTTAATTTTTCCTTCTTTTATTGATTTCTATGTATTCTTTGTAATTAATTAAGACTGCTACCATGACTGTGCGTGGATAAACTCATTTATTCTGGGGCTATGGTTTCACATGAATGTTGATATTCGAATATTGATTTGACGAGTTAATTTAGTTAAAATCCTTCGTGCTAAGTGTGCTAGTTCATTAGTTTTTCGTTTACTTGCAATTATAATTAGTAGAATTAATCAAACAAGTACCACCTTGAAATTCTTATTGACTCGTTAAATTATAATTCTCTTGATTTAGTTGATAATTAATCACAAGTCCTCACGGGAATGATACTTTACTCACTCTTTATTACTTGATTGACCGTGTATACTTACGTGTGCGATTTTGGGAAACATAATCTAAATATAACTTGGATTTCGACTTGAAGCCACTTTAGGAGGTAATTATATTGTGTTCTTGCATGTTCTTAAGGTTATCTTGATATTGATTAAGTTAAATGGATGGACTAGACATGAACTAGTGAATAAAGTTGCTAATTGAGGATAGTTGGAGTTGTGGATTATTTTCTTTGTTATAAATATATGGTAGAAGGCTGGAATGATTGATGAATGACTTCATTATCATATTAATTATACTTTTAAGTTAATGTAAGAAGTCTATAAAAGGGTGATATTGGTTATACGGAGTCCAATCGGAGCTTGCCGCCCGTCGTGAAGTAGTTGTGAATTGTTGTTGTAATATGGTGTCTTCTTATTGATCTTTATGTGTTTCTTGATGTATCTTGTGTTGTTGATGTTATTGTTGTTGTTGTTTTTGTTATATGGTATTTGAGGAGGACCTTGTTACGGGGGAGATGCTGCCCAAATTTACATAAACGAGCTACTAGCTTAAGTTACGGACTTACACTTTACTCAGCACTGATTTTGAATCTCCTTTTGCTATGGCAGATTGAGTTGAGTTGTTTGAAGAATTTCGTGGAAGGTATTAAGGATTCGATGAGGTTAATGTATGTTAAGGATAAACTTTTTCTTCATTTTAGCATGATCCTATAACTACGTATGTTTGATAAGGAGATCGAAAGAAAAGTTCATATTCCTGAATTTATATACATTATCCTAGTCTCATAAGTTACAATATTATCCCTTATCAGGACTTTATATTTAGTTAAGTATTGTCTTCTTCTAGTCAAGAGAGCAGAGGTCTATTGGGCACCATCGAGCTATAATCAGTGGGCAGGCCCCTATTGGGCAATATTATAGTATTTTCACTACCATTGAGCTATAATCGGTAGGCAAGACCCTATTGGGCAACCTCTGATCAGATGGTAAGTGATATAACGAGCCTACTATGAGTGAGCGCCTATGAGCGAGCCTAGAATGGCCGAGATACATAGCCTAGTATGGTCGAGTGCCTATGAGCGAGCCTACATTGGTAGAGCAGTTAGATGTACCGAGTCGTGTAGGTGTCAGACAACTATTTTACTTACTATATAGGGAGATTTGAGTCAGTATCAGCATGTAAGTATATATCTCGATCATCTTTGACTCCTAGTTACTTCCAGTTATATTATTTTATCCATTCAGTCTTAGCTTTCAGTTGTTTTTTTGTCTTACATACTCATTAAATTATTTCGTACTAACATCCCTTTTGTTGGGGACGCTGCATTTCAGGCATGCAGGTCCTGATAGGCAGCTGATTAGACCTTCCCAGTAGACAGTCAAAAATCATCTCGGTTGGTAAGATCCACGTCCTTGGAGTTTCTAGGTCTAGACCTTGGAGTCCATTTAATATATACAAGTTTGATGGGTAGGTCGAGGCTTTGTCCCGACCATAATACAGTTTTATTATCTCTAGAGGCTTGTAGACGAGTTATGTATATTTTGTATATTAGTAGATGTTCATCGAGGCATCGTCAGCCTGTATATATGTGTGTGTGTATATATATATATATATATATATACATACAAACACTTTTGGTTATGTTTACCCCTCAGATGGGAGAGACGATATTTCAGATAATTCAGAATATGGCCTCATTGACCTGAGTTGAGGGTTACCCCTCCAGTGTTCATAGTTATAGAGTGGTACGCTTGAGTCGAGTATGGCACCAGGTGGCGTGACACCGCAATCATCCAAAGGTAATGAACCCAATTCCTTTAACTGGTGAATCACCACGTAGTCAGAGACGATCCAAAGAAATGAATTGAACTCCTGTAATTGGAGAATCATCTCGTACCTAGAGTCGTTCTAATCATTCTGCAATGATGTTTGATGATGAATTAGATAACGCAATATGTCATGTAAGCTCAAGTATTTGAGAAATTTCAAGTTTTTGAAGGGAAAGTTCAAGCAGAAAGTTTGATAAACTGAGCAAATTTGTTGGATATGATGAACATTTATCAACCGAGAATCTACGAAGAAAGAATGGTGCAGATGACGAAGCTATCGGTACTCAGTAACACGTACCAAGTTTTGATATAGGAACTCCTATTGCAAAAGGAAATGCATTTACGGGTGCAGATGATGAACATGTCGTTGCTGAAGAACATGCACTTAGTTTTGATTTGGGTAATCTTATTGAAAAAGGCAATGTGTTTGCGGAAGCACTAGCTATTTGCCAAGAAATTTTAGGTGGAGTCACACAAGAAGTTGTCACTATAGGTATAAATACGTTCTATCTTATATGTGTGTATATATATATATATATATGTCATTGATTTTCCCCCTATGAATATGTAGTGGAAGTTGAAAGCAGTGGTGCTTCAATTGATACGACTCAAAAGCTCTCCGATGATGTTGCATTGTATGAAGATAGAGTCGAGAAAATCCTTCCGCAGAATTATCTATGGCTCGTTGATGATGTTGCACCATTAAATGAAGCTGAGATAGAAAACGGTATGCAGTCTGAGGATAGCGCAGTGGAAGGAAAATACCAAGGTATTCTATACATCATGAACTTATTACATTTTATCCAAGTTTTATTTTCAGTTTGAAATTTTACATAATTTCTTTTCCTTTTTGTGCTTTTTGATTATTATTCATAAAGATTCGATGCTTGTGAAACAAAAATTGGTGAACTTATTCTGTGTAAGTACCCGGCCGATCATTTTGAGTATTATATCCTCGTTACCCCATTTACTGCTTAGCTTAATTAATGTTATTCGACTTGTCGGGGTGGTTGGTCTGGTTCTGGGAATGTTTCGGAATGAGTTGAGACATTTCGTCCTAAGGTTGGAAGCCTAAGTGGAAAGCGTTGACGAATGTTGACTTATGTGTAAATGACTCCGAAATAGAGTTTTGATGGCTCTGATAGCTCTGTATGGTGATTTTGAACTTAGGAGTGTGTTCGGATATTGATTTAGAGGTCCGTAGATAATTCAGCTTGAATTGGTGAAAGTTGGAAAAGTTTAAGTTTGGAGAGTTGGGGAGGTTTGACCAAGAGTTGACTTTGAGGTTACTGGTCGCAGATTTTGGTTTCGGAAGTTGGAATAGGTCTGTTGTATCATTTATGACTGGTGTGCAAAATTTGATGT
Source organism: Nicotiana knightiana (assembly GCA_005239525.1). Taxonomy (NCBI): domain Eukaryota; kingdom Viridiplantae; phylum Streptophyta; class Magnoliopsida; order Solanales; family Solanaceae; genus Nicotiana; species Nicotiana knightiana. The sequence continues at coordinate 13,446 of ML424359.1, read as the reverse complement.
CAAAACCAAAGTTAGTTTGATATGTTTAAACATTAATTTCAGAAGTTAGAAGTTCCTAAGTTCATTAGGCTTTAATCAATGTGTGGTCCGTGGTTTTAGTGTTGCTTGATGTGATTTGAGGCTTCGAGCGAGTTTTTATGATCTTTTAGGATATGTTGGTATGTATTGATAGGGTCTCGGGGTCCTCGGTTGTGATTCAAATCATGTTCGGCTCATTTTTGGACTTGTTGGGTTGTTGTCATGACTGTTTCTGGTTTCCTTATACGCGAGCGCGAGTGTAAGTATGGGGGAATTATGTGTTCGCGAGAATTGTTCTACGATCGTGAAGCTTGGGGAGTCAGTGCTACGCGAACGCTTGGTAGGTTACTTGTTCACGATGAAGGAAGAGGAGGCCTCAGAGGTAAGGCGTGTTGCTCTACGCGATCGCATGAGTGTGATCATGATCGCATACCTTTGGGGAGTAAGTCAGTGCATTCACGATTGGCGTTATGCGATCACGAAGGGTTGATTTGGAAGCTTGTATTTTCCCGCGTTTGCTAGGGTAAGGTCTGCAGTAGGTCAGCGGTCCACAGACCAGTTCTACGGTCGCATAAGGCACCATAGAATTTCCCTCTGCAAACCTTTTTGTTGAATCTGTGATGGATTGTGCGTCCCGCGAATACATTATGCGATCGCATGTTGGACAACAAAATGACCCTCCAAAAATGGCTAATTTTCTATTTCACTCTGCGGCCGCATAGTGGACCGTAGAAATTCCATGCTTTGCCAAAAGTTTTCTTCAACTCCCCAATGCACTGTTCAACCCAAAAAGTCTGTAGCGCGGCGAGCTAGAATCTATACAATAATCAACACACAAGTCTACCTTGACATCACGAAAACCCGAGTTCTAGGTAAAATTTTACGGTGCCTTACACGGAGGTCACTTTTGTTGTTGGATTATTTTCTTAAATTGCAATTATGTACTCAGTCACATCCATCATTTTCATATCATATCTCAATCTCTGTTGCTATTTATTATTATATCACATATTATTATTTGGGTTGATTGTCATGAGACTTGTGAGCCCGAGAGATTGGAGATATTGATGACCGAGTGAGGCCAAGGGCTTGATTGTGAGTAATATCTATGGGATCGGGCTGCACGTCGCAGCAGGCTTTATTGATTCATGCCATGATTGGCTTATATTAGTGTCACGTCCCAACCTCGGGGAGCGCGACCGGCGCTCAACTGATAACCCGGCCGAGCAAGCTTACTTGATGCCTTCTACCCAACCTTGCCCATTAACAATATAATAATCATTACAAGTGATTGACAAGAGAAGAGTCAAATGTTCCATATTCTTTTTCCATTCCTCAAAAGAGATTCATTTATGATTTTCAAAATATTATAAGTTTATATATATGATGAAAACATGTTTTCCAATATACCAAGACTTCTAGATCAATTCCCAACATCAAAAACCACCCAAGCTATGTCTATGGAGCCTCTAAGTACAACAAAGAGTAATATGGAAGTGCCGGCGACAAAGCCCCGGCTATACCTCAAAACACAATGTACTACATTAGGTGACATCAGGCCCGAAGTAGAGTAGGGCTCACCAAAACCTGCTGAATAGAGAGTGACTCCTAACGAGGACCAAAGTTGCCCGCTGATGAACCACCTGCATCCATTGAAGATGCAGAGCCCCCGAAAAAAGGGACGTTAGTACATGTGGATAGTACTAGTATGTAAAGTCAAATGTCCTCTTTCGAAATAGGATGCCAATATCAGAAGGGGAAACACCATGGAAGCAACAAGTAACAATAAATGATATCCAATTGCCAAGTTAATACATAAAAACCTTCAAAGTATGAAAATAATATATAGTTTTGGTTGGGATATCATTAGCATCGATATACCACAATACTATTAGCACGGAGTCCGATCACTCCCGATCAGCTAGACCATCTCCCCGCTGACAATGTGTTTTTACATGTGATGCAAAAAAAGGGTGTTAACAAGAGTAGTACCACCATGTGCGCAACATGGCGTCTGATCTCCACTTGATCGGCTAGGCTGCTTTCCTACATAAGTCGTGTGGGTTGACTTTCCAATTCACAGCTTATATCAATCTCATCCCAAATAAGGAGAATAATCACAATCCACCTTACACCGGCACGTGTAGTTTCAGGTGTGGGCCTTATGACCCACACTTCCTCGGTTTGCTAATGTTACTCCCAAAAATATTTTTTTTTGTTTTTGCACACAATGGTAACATAAATAAAAATGCATTCACCTCATCGTCTTCCACATTGTATAAATATTCATTACTATTTTCAGCCACTTCACAACAAAAATATTTCCTTGGCTTTTTTGGCCATTCACAAGATTCTTTATTCATGTCACGGTGGCCGTGTTTTTCAAGGATCACCATCAAACATCAGCATATAGAATATTCTGGAAATCACAACTTTAAGTTCATTAGTAATGAAGGCCTTAAAAACATTATATCCCTTTTCAAAGTATGGGGAACAATGACTTGTAATCACAACACAAGTTAAAAATCATAAGTGAGTAATACACCATACCTTTTTAAATACTTCTTCATAAAGGGGCAATACACAATTTAGCTCTTGAGTACATAAGAACTCAAATCAAATTGAAAATATTTATAAAGGAGGGCATGGTGATATACGATTTAAACAAGACTTCAAATCAAAAGAACTAGCTACAACAACCATGGCCACGTTTTATATCTCACTTTAGTTCTTTCTCTTTCAAGCGTATTTATAAGTCATCAATAGTAAGAGCATTTGGGATCAAGTCCTTAAGCCCGATTATGAAGAATAGGGGTCTTAGGCGCATTTAGTTTCCTTTCACAATTGGGTATAACAACCTGCAATTTAAACATGATTTAAAGTTATAATAACTCGACATGTTGATCACATTAGGATACTTTCCCGATGGAGAACAAAAGACTATAGGGGAATTTTTGCACATTTTTAGTATATATATATTTCAACACAAGCTTAATTCGAAATAGTCAAATATGTAAGGAATAAATCGGAACATGAGAATATGAATTTGGGCCAACTATACTTGAAACTTATGGGAGCATTATGGAATTCGATTCTAAGAGAGACGTTTAGCCAACATACCTTGTTTGATCTTTCCTTAAGTTACTACAACGCCTCAACACTTCTATCAATAACAATCTATGGGAAGATAGCGAAAATGGATTAATAATAGAAGAATTCCCATGGTGTAACTCTCTTAGGAATTTTGTCAAACACATATCATGCAACATAGACTCTAAGGCTCTAAAATGGTAATCCCTTCCTCCCTTAACCAATTTCAACAAGTAACTACCCAAAATGGTTCTTTAGCCCTACATATTACAACCTAGTGTCACATGTATGGCCTATTTCTAACCCCACTAACTTGAACTCATAACCTCTTGCATGAAATCTTAGGACTAGGACTTATCCGGGTAGATGATAATTCAATGATTGGCTTCCTTGAGTCTTGAAGATTGGTGCAAGATTGGATGATTAGAATGTTAAGTTTCCTACTTCTCTATAAAAAATGCTTACCTCTCTGTAAAACCATCAGAACTCCGTTTCAAAATGAGCCTCTAAGGCTATTTATCAAAATGAGGTTGGGTTATAAAAACAAGAAAATGGACCCTCCGAACTCAGGTCTCTTATCGCAGAATGGACCGCATAACAAATATGCGGCCCACAAAATGGGCCGCGAAAACAATGCCAAGAATTGGGCTGGTCTATGACAGGTCTGCGGTCTACAGACCACTTATGTGGCTGCAGAATGGACAACGGAATTTCCAAATAAAAATTCTCATGCCAAAACTACGACAAGAAAAATTCGGACCGCAAAAGGGATGTGTGATCGCATTAATGACCGCAAAACATCCTTCAAATTTCTACAAAGTTTCTGCCCAACTCCGGGATGGATATGTCGTCCGTGGAGTGGTTCTGCAATCGCGAACTTGACCGCATAACTTCCTTCTTTAGTGCATTCTACAACCCAAAAATTTCGTACCACGGCGAGCTAGCTCGCCTCAATGAATTTATGCAGTCTTCAAACACACAAGTCTACTTCGGCACCACAAAACCTCAATTCCTTGGTGAAATTTTATGGGTCCTTACAATTAGCTTGGGCAGGATCCGCACCTCGGAAGCCTGACATACTAGTTGTTACACCCCATGTTTTCATACATGAAAGTATGCCATAAGTAAACTGATGGAAGCTCATAAATGAGATCTTACATCCCGCATTTTGGTATATTAAAGTTTCGTCGTAAGTTAATCGACGTAAGTTCGAGAATGAGGTTTTTTGACCCTAAAATCTGAGTAACAATTAAATCTGTGTTAACTTCTAAAAGATACGTGATTTAGTCCAATACTGATTGATAAACGAGAAGACAAAAGTACGAATCAAGTAAGCAAGTTTGATCTAACCAGTGTATGAGGTCCTCGACCTCGAGCTAAGATGACCTCGAGGAACGCTAGTATTAATAGTAAAGTAAAGGAAAGATAATAAAGCTAAGGAACAATTCAGATGAGAGATGAATGAAAAGTAAGATTGTATGTTCTTTGTCAATGATTTATGATCCCCTTTTAAATGAATGGGCTCCCCTTTATATAATAGGGGAGTCCTAAATAAGGTACATTTCTAGTTCTAGAAAGGAATCTAATTTGTACAGCTGTCTAACCGCCTAGTACGAATTTGTACAAATCCATTTTGGAATTTACGCCTTGATCTTTATGCCATTGCGGGAATCTCACCCATTCTGTTACAAATCCATAACGGCATTATCTCAAGGTAGGCTATACTCGGCCCGGTATTGTGTGCTTTGAACCTCGAGACTTGCACTCTGTCATCAGGCTCGAGCTCGATCTACTGAGCTTGCTTGATCCATTTTGAACTCGGGCTCGGGGCGACCTCTCGAACCTATGAAATTGGGCGTACCTAATTTCGACCATATACAGATAGTCCCCGTGTTTCTTAGAATAAAATGATAAGAAACCTTTTGAGCCACGAATTTCAGGAGTACCTGATAATGACATCATCCTCGTGACGTAATCGTTCGAAGTGACTGAAACGTCCCGTTGGTACGTTTCCCCAAAACATTAAATGTGCGTCAGTGGTGGTCGGACACTAGCGCTAGCGAATGGTCGCTGATTTCCTATAAATACACAATTACTTGCCTCATTAAGGACTTTTACTTCCATTTTGCAACTCTTCTGATCTCTTCTTCTCTCTATCTCTTTCTCTTTTGTCGCCTGCTCCTCTGCCCTTTTAACACCAAAAGTTATCAAATCTCTTCCCTTTCCGCTTCTTTCAACCGGAAACAATGGGTAAACTTTGAAAACTGTTCCTCAAAAAGAGGGAACTTCCTCCTCCTCTTCAGTCCGGCCGGTGGCAAGGAGCCAGCCCTTCACGAAATCGTTCCTGATGGCTGCACCTTAAAGAAAGACTTCATCATCGAAAATCCACCCTGTTCCCCGTCGATGTGAGCATGCTTCGAGGTACATCTGTTCGATAATGGAGAATCACCTCGATGGCATGAAAAAAGACTGTGGCTGGGAAGATGGGGTCGTGGTAAAGATCCCTACCTACGAGGAGTGCATTACTACCTACGTGGAGGGGCTTTTAAGTGTGTAGACTTACCCCTTCACGCTGGGTCCTCTCGATCCAATCGTGATCGATTTTTGCAAAAGATAACAAGTAATACTCGATCAAATCCATCCATCTTTCTGGCGAATAGTGATCATGCTTCGTTACTTCTCCAGTAAGGCCGAGGGCTTGAGTTTACCCTTAGACACCTTATCCGCTTGTACCGGCCTCAACACTTCCGAGGGTTGATCAAACTCCAACGCCAGTCGACCAAATCTCTCTTTTCCTGCAATGATGAGGATAGAGATCGAGGCTGGATGAGCCGGTTCATTCGAGTGAGGACCATCGATATCATCCCCGAGGATCAAATCTCATTCCCCGAAAAGTGGGACTTCGACCATAAGTGGAGCTTGTTTCCTCAGTAATTTTCTATACTTTGACTATTCTTTGCATGACGTTCTTATTTTTATTTGCAGAGGTCCCTTGGATGCCCCCATGCGATCCCCGATCTCGAAGATTGGGTCCAAAAACTAGCCACGACCTCCTCGTACAACAAAACGCAAATGGCGTGATTTGTCGAAGGGCAAATGGGAAGCCAAACACCACGGTAAAATCCTGGTACTTTCTTCTTATCTGAAACACTTCCTTTCTAACACTTAGTTTTTATTTATTCAGGCATTGGAGATTTCTCCGAAATGAGGACGGCCCCTCCCGGGAAGAAGATGGAGTCCCCGATTCCAAAGTCGAAGAAGGACAATAAATGAAAAACGGCTTCGAAGCCCGAAGACCCTCAAAATAAAGCGGGGCCTTCTCGAAGACGCATGAAGAACGTCATTCATATGGACATAGACTCAGTCCACCAGCTCATGGATGATGAAAACGATGAGGTCAAGGATTCAGCTCTGGTGACCTGAACCAAAAAACCACCCGAGGCCGCCAAACCCACCGAAACCGAGATCCTGCCTTGTGACGAAGGGACCGCGAAGGAAGATAAGGGAAAATACCCCCAGTCGCCTGATGTCGTGGTCATTTCTCAACCTTCAGCAAGTACGCCAAAGGGGGCAGCTTCTGAATCCCCTACGATTTAACAGAGCACCTCGGGGGACCTCCCCGAGACCATGACAATAGGTCACTCCCCATCGCTTCCGTCTTAATCCGAGGACGCCATTAGAGAAGCCCGGGCCCTAAAAATGCCTGACTCGGGCAGAGCTCTTGGTGAGGACGATCTTTTCCAGAGTTGCTTCATTGGAGTTGATGATGTCGACCGCGTCGATACATCTTCGACCTTAGAAGAGGCCCAACGTCTCTTCTCTAAGGTAATCCTTAACTCTTAACGTTTCAATTTCCTTTTTCCCTCCTTACTTTAACTTATAACTTATTTTCTTTGTAGGTTTTTTCTATGTTTAAGGCCGAGCTGAGCCAGTGTGAGGTCGAGCTGAATAAATCCTTGGGTGAAGGGAAGTCCCTGAGGCTCCTTTGTAATAAAAAGGAGGAAGAGCTCAAAGATCTTCGGGAAGAGTTAACCAAAGCTCGAGAATATGAGGTCGAGCTGGACAAGCAGGTAACTATTATTTTGAAAGAGTATGGCCTTCTCGTCCCAACTATTGAAGCTAATACTTCGATGTCTCAGCTGTAGCAAAAGGTGGAGATGATGGGGCAGCTTCGAGATGAGGTTGAATGTGTTAATGCTTAGTGCAACCAATGGAAGGAAAAGATGGATCACGTTGCTGCAGTGAAGGAAGCTTCTCTAACAAACTGGCAGTTGTCGAGACTTAGCTCAGGAATGTCAAAGAGAGCAGTTCGGCCCAGGCTGAAAAGATCATCGAGCTCGAGGCCAAACTTTCCAAAATCGAAGCTGAGGTTTCTGAAGCAAGGGCTGAGGTCAATAAGACTCAGATCACGGCTGATAAAACTGTTGTTGTGTATTTAAGGGACACCGAAGCTGCTCAAACAGAGCTGAGGGAGGTTGTCGACCGAGAAAAGTAAAGTAATGACTTGGCCATGTTCCAATCTCGGAGAGAGACCCTCGAGGAGATACACGCTAGAGGCTTTGATCTTATTGAAGAGATTGACTAAGCAAAGGTGGATGAAGCCGATGCTAGGTTTCTTATTTCCTCTAGTAATGATGATGATAGTGAAGGAAACAAAGGTGGGTCCGGTAATGAAGAGGGGCCCGATGAAGAATCCACTCCCGCTGTAGAAGCTGCCCCCGAGGGAGAAGCTATTCCTGATGGAGAAGCTGCTTCCGCAGGAGGAGCTGCTCCCGAGGTGTCGATAGGAATTTTTCTTTCCCTTTTGTATTTTCTATTTTGTTGAACTCTTGTAGATATCACTAATATAAAAGAAGAAATTTATTTGAATGCCTTCTCAATATCTCTTCCTCTATATTTTTTGCAATAATTTCATTCTCCGAATGGTGTATTCGAGACTCTGTCTTGGATGGTTTCTTTGAAGTTGCCATGGTTGAGTATGAATAAGGTTCAAACCTTCGGGGTATATACCTTTTATGTCGAATGATAGGTCTTCGATCCATGATCAAAATGTTTGTTTGGGATCAGGGTAATCGAGCCTTTGGGTTCGAATGAGGTGAGAACAAAGTCTTGAACCCTTAGTGTATCGGCCCTTAGGCTCTTTTTATTCGGGCCATTATGGCCTCTAAGAGATGGATATTTATTTCCTTTTTTCGGCTAAAAAGACTTGGTGAATTTTTTTATGTTTCTGCCTCGGCACGCATCTTTTACCCATTGGGTCTTTTTGAGGGTTTAGTGTCGATCGGAACCTTTTTTGTTTCTAATGCCTTAGCACAATTTTGTGTGTAAGTAGTTTTGATACCTCTTGAGGTTTTCTCGAGGGCTGATTTTGTCGAAGCCCTTTGATTATTTTGCCGAGGGTAGCCTTTATTTAACCAGTTTTTCGAAGTATTTGAAGGCCTTTAGTTTATAGAGAAAGTCGGACATCTCTGAACCACATCATTTCGATCGTAGCCTTTTCACATGACTGTAGTTTTTAATATGGCCGTAGCCTTCAGGCATGTCTCTTGGACATGTTTCCCGCTAGCATTTCAAATTTGTTCGAAATGTTAGTCCCCGAATGTGATGGACTTGGCCCTGACGTCGAGGGATGCCTCTTTGAGGTCTTACGAGTTCGAGTTTATATAACTCAAATGTGTCGACTGCCAATGACAGCCCCTGAGTAGCCGAGGTATACTTTTGCTTTTTCTCTCGAGCCTTTTCTCATATAGAATCATAAGTATGGAGCTCGTATAGTAGAAGATTTCTTCAAGACACAAAGTGTTTAATATATAAAGGATGCTTCTTTAAATAACTCATACATGCGTACATGTTTTGCCGTTGGGGCTCGGTTATTCTATATGGACACGGTTCCTTTGACCGTTTAGCACATTAAAAAGTTTTCCTATCGAGACCCTCTTAGGCGTGAAGTATTTTCCTTGAAATGTTAGTCCCAGAGGGTGATGCCCCCCAGTATTCGAGGTTCATTGAAAAGAAGCCTTGGATACTGTTTAATTCCCCTTAGGTAGAACGTCATTGTTGCCTCGTTAAAATCCTCATCGGAAAAACCCATTTGGACTAAAACCCGATCTAAGGAAAAAAGAGTGCAACGCATGCTTTAAAACCTAAGGTCTTTGAGTAGAAGGGTGTCTCGACGTCTTCGATCGAACACCTGCAATGAGTTTGTCTCAAATACAAATGGAAAAAGGAGAAGATCATACCATAGAAATAATATAGATTGAGCAGTGATACATTCCAATTTTTTTTGCAATTGTTCGCCTTCCATTGTGCTAAGTTTGTAAGATCCTTTTCCGACGACTCCGATGACTCGATATGGTCCTTCCCAATTTGGGCCTAGTTTCCCTTAATTCGGGTCACGAGTATTGAGGGTGACTTTCCTCAGAACTAAGTCCCCGACTCCGAAGTGACAAAGGTTGGCCTTCCTGTTATAATACCTCTCGATCCTTTGTTTTTGTGCGACCATTCGAACAAGCGCAACTTCTCATTTTTCATTCAATAGTTCGAGGCTAGTGTTCATAGCCTCGTGATTTGATTCCTTGGTTTCATGCTGAAACTTGACACTAGGTTCCCCGACTGGAATTAATGCTTCAAACCCATACACCAAAGAGAACAGATTTGCTCCCGTGCTGGACTGATGTCATTCGATATTCCCAAAGGACCTCGGGTAAAACCTCTCTCTATTTCCCCTTAGCGTCACTCAACCTTTTCTTCAAGCTTTGAATAATAGTCTTGTTTGTGGACTCGGCCTGCCTGTTTGTGCTTGGGTGATATGACGTCAAAAAGATCCTCTTTATTTTGTGTTTTTCGAGGAACTTTTTTACATTGCTGCCTATGAATTGCTTCTCATTATCGCATACGATTTTAGCGGGTATCCCGAACCAACACACGATGTGATCCCATATGAAGCCTATGAATTCTTTTTCTCTTACTTTCTCGAATGCCTGCGCTTCCACCCATTTGGAAAAATAGTCAGTCATAAACAAAATGAATTTAGCTTTACCTAGTGCCGTTGGCAGGGGGTTGACGAGGACCATCCCCCATTTCATGAATGGCCACGGGGATAGGACTGAATGGAGTTGTTCACCAGGATGATGGATCATCGGTGAAAACCTTTGGCATTTGTCGCATTTTCAAACAAACTCCTTAGTGTCGTTCTCCATGTTATCCCAGCAATACCCAGCTCTAATAATTTTGTGAATCAAAGAGTCAGCGCCGAAGTGCTTCCCACAAGTACTTTCGTGGATTTGTCGTAAAACATAATCGGTGTCCCCCGGTCCTAAGCATACCGCCAATGGTCAATCGAAGGTCTTCCTGTATAACATTACGTTTTCGTCTAGTGTGAATCGGGATGCTTTAGATCATAGGGCTCTCGACTCTTTAGTGCCCGGATGGAGCTTTCCATGCTTCAAATACTCAACATATTTATTCCTCCAATCCCAAGTCAAACTTGTCGAGTTTATCTCATAGTGACCTTCCTCGACCACAGACCTCGACAACTGGACAACATCAACTTCTTGGACTGATGAACCCGAATTCGCGAGTGCGTCGGCCTCACTGTTTTGCTTCCGAGGTATATGGTCCAACGTCCACTATTTGAAGCGGAGCAATGTCACTTGTAACTTGTATAAATACCTTTGCATTCTATCTTCTCGAACCTCGAAGCTTTTATTCACTTGGTACACCACCAACAAAGAGTCACACTTGGCCTCGATGATCTCTGCTCCCAGGCTTTTGGCTTATTCGAGACCTGCAATCATGGCCTTGTACTCGGCCTCATTGTTACTGAACCTAGAAGTTTTGATAGATTGTCTAATAGTGCTACTCGTAGGTGGTATCAAAACAATTCCGAGCTTGTACCCTTTCACGTTCGAGGCACCGTATGTGAAGAGGATCCATACCCCTGATGATGTACCCAAATTTAGTAGAAGTTCCTTTTCCATTTCGGGTACGAGGGTAGGCGTAAAATCGTCCATCAAGTCTGCTAAAATTTGTGACTTAATAGCCGTTCGGGGTTGATATCGATATCATACCCGCCAAGTTCGATAGCCCATTTGGCCAATGGGCCCGACAACTCGGGCTTGTGCAAAACATTTCGAAGTGGATAGGTAGTTAACACACATATGGGGTGGCATTGGAAATATGGGTTCAATTTTCTAGATGCGCTTACTAATGCAAGTGATAACTTTTCTAATTGCGTATACCTAGTTTCAGCATCTCTTAAGGTTCAACTTACATAATAAATAGGAAATTGTGTACCTTGCTCTTCTCGAACTAGCACTCCACTTACCGCTACCTTGGACACAGCCAATTATAAGTATAGTTTCCCATCTGCCTTCCGAGTGTGAAACAGAGGTGGGCTTGATAGGTACCACTTTAATTCCTCCAACGCTTGCTGACATTCCGGAGTCCATGCGAAATCATTCTTCTTTTTGGGTAAGGAGAAGAACACGTGACTCCGATCTGACGATCTCAAGATAAATTGGCCCAAAGCAGCTATCCGTCCGGTTAGCCGTTGTACGGCTTTCACACTGTCCACGACGGTGATCTCTTCGATTGCTTTAATTTTGTCGGGGTTCATCTCGATCCCCCTATTTGATACCATGAAACCTAGGAACTTTCCGAGCCGACTCCAAAAGCAAATTTCTCGGGGTTGAGTTTCATGTTTTATTTTCTCAAAACCTCGAACGTTGCCGGAAAATGAGTCAAATGATCCTATGCGTGCAGGGACTTAACTAGCATGTTGTCATTGTAAACTTCCATTGATTTACCTATCTGTTTCTCGAACATTTTATTAACTAGGCGTTTTTAAACCCGAATGGCATTACATTGTAATAATATGTTCCATACTTTGTGATAAATGAGTTATTTTCCTGGTCCTCCGGGTTCATTGATTGTGCCTGGAGTAGGCATCGAGAAAGGTAAGGATTTCGTGGCCGGCTGTGGCGTCGATCATACGATCGATGTTAGGCAGTGGAAAAGAGTCTTTAGGGCATGCCTTGTTCAAATCCTTGTATTCTACGAACATTCTAAGTTTGTTTCCCTTTTTAGGAACCCCGACCACATTGACTAACCATTCGGGGTATTTTACTTCCCTAATGGACCCTATTTTGAGAAGTTTAGTTACCTTGTCCGTTGAATGCATGTTTCACCTCGGATTGGGGCCTTCTCTTTTGCTTCACCGATTTATACCTGGTGTCGAGACTTAGCCGATGCGTAGTTATCTCCGGTGGGATCCCTGTCATGTCTAAATGGGACCAAGCAAAACAATCTATGTTATTGATAAGGAATTGAATGAGTTTTTTCCTGAGTTCAGGGGTTAATCCTGTTCCCAGGTATACCTTCCGTTCGGGCAGATGCTCGATACATATCACCTATTCTAGCTCCTCAACCGTCAACTTTGTTGCATTCGATTCCTAGGGAACGACGAAAGCTCGAGGGGTAAGGAAATCCTCTTCTTCATCTTCGATTACATATTCCTCGGACTCGATCGAGGCCGAGGATGGTGATTGCTATTTAGCCATCTTATTTTCCTTGTGTTCTATTTATCTAAGGTCGAAGGTGCTGGCATTGGTGTCAAAGCATGAACTGCAAATATCTCCTTTGCTGCGTTTTGCTCCCCGTAAACTGTTTTCACACCATCTTTAGTTGGAAACTTCATCATTTTGTGAAGGGTCGATGGCACCGCCCTCATGCTATGGAGCCACGGCCTCCCTAGCAATGAATTTTACCTCATGTCACCTTCGATGACATGAAATTTTGTGTCCTGGATGGTTTTGGCTACATTCACTAGCAGGATTATATCTCGCTTTGTTGTTTCACTAGCCATGTTGAAGCCATTTAGGACTCGAGATGCAGGTACAATTTAATCTAGCAGTCCGAGCAGCTCTACGACCCTCGACCTTATTATGTTTGCCGAGCTACCTGGATCCACAAGAACACGTTTAACTTGACTTTTACTTAGCAAAATAGAAATTACCAGGGTGTCATTGGGTGGCTGAGAGAGGCCTTATGTATCCTCGTCATTGAATGTAAAAGTTACTTCGGGCATGTTGTTGGTTGATTTCCCAATGCACACGCAAGTGTACGTGGTCGACAAGTAATATAGGATTTTAAGTCCAGATATCGTACCCACAGGGACTTGTGATTAACTATCAACTAAACTAACTCAAACGAATATTTAACTAAAATTAATCTAAAATAATAAATTAAGAGATTAAAGAGACAACTAACTTAAGGACGAATTCAATGTAATTTGATATCCTAGAGTTATGGGTTGGCAAACAATCACGTTGAGTTTTT
>ML424356.1:30916-113411 GCA_005239525.1 Nicotiana knightiana | reverse complement strand
GAATCTTCCTTGTATGAAATCTTCTTCCTCCAGTGCCTAAGTTTCCTTCTTTGGCGTGATGAAGATCTTTTTTTGCCCTTAATTCTTGCCTCTTGATTTATGTACTTGAATTAATAATCCAATCAAATCTATCACGACCCAAATTCGTATTAGGCCGTGATGGCATCCATCACCATTGCTAGACAAGCCGACAAAGAATAACTTAATTACATTTCCATTTTTACAACTTAGCTGTATAGTGATTTTCCTTAACTTAGAGGATTTAACACGAGACCGATTTAATTTAATCATTGAAACTAGTAGAAATAATGATAATTAAACATATAAAACCGAAAAACCATAAGTCTACTAATACATGCCAAGATGTAGTGTCACAAGTGTATGGACAACTTAGTTGATTATACAAAAGAATGCCTATACTACTCTTTGAAAAGGATTAGACATAAACCAACAATAAAAGGAAGAACCAGGATGCTGCTGAACAGCTCAGAAGGGGGCAACTCGCCGTGGAATCTCAAAAATCAAGTCAGGGATGCGCCCCAGATGCGTATCGATATGCACCTGCCTCAGATCCTGCATAGTTAAGTGCAAAAGTGTAGAGTGAGTACATAAACCAATATGTACCCAGTAAGTATTTGGTGTAACATCAAATAAGTAGTGACGAGGGGTCGATTTGACACTTACTAAGGCTAATTATAATAAATCAAGATCATAATTAAGCATGGTTTACAAAGAATGAACTAACTCAACAATAAGAGATGATAAATATCTTTACACAATTATTATTTCCAAAAATCAACATGCACAAATAATGCTGAGGTCATACGGACCGAACCAACACGATAACATTTAAATGTGCACTGCCGAGGGTCGAACGACACGAACCATAGATGTATCTATTTAATCTACCGAGGAGTTCGGCCCGCTCCACAATAGAAAACACTTAGATAACACAATTATTCAATAACAGTTAAGTGTTCTATTCATAACCCAATTGAGTGAAGACTTATCCTTTTGGAGTTCTTTATTGATTTACAAGATCATGGCTTAAGCAATTAAATTAATAAGTAAATGACTCAATTATTTCAAGTATAGCATGATAGGGGTCCTACACTACCCGGACTTAATAGAAATAGTAGCTACGCACGGACTCTCGTCACTTCGTACGTACGTAGCCCCCACAAGTACTCACATACATTGTTTAATTCGACTATGGGAAGAGTTCCCTCGTACAAGGTTAGAAAAGAGATTTACCTCATATCCAAGCCTATTTCCCAATTCACGAATGCGCCTTAACCTCCAAATTTGGTGCCAAGCGACTCGGAACTAGTCAAACATTACATAAATTAATTAATCTATGCTCAAAAGTTCATATTTCTACTATTAAAATGATTTCCCAACCCAAATTGCAAGATACCTAAAATTCACTACGTGCTCGGATTCCGAAAATTTTCGAAGGAAGTTGTTACTCACAACCTAAGAAACAAAAATATACGATTTTCACTAAGTTTCATGGTCAATTTCGTGGTAAAATCTCACTTTTGTCAAACCCTAGGTTTTTCATCTAAACTCATGATTTATACCAATTTCCATTGTTGAAATCTACCCATAATGTATAATATTAAACTCACAATAGGTAGAAATTACTTACCTCCAAAAGCTAGGTGGAAATCCCTTGCAAGAAGCTCCAATAATTGCCCAAAGAGTGAGAGAAAATGAGTGAAAATTGCTTAAGACCTATATTAAATGAACCTTAATGCCCCAGCATTCTTCGCACCTCCGGTGCATTGGACGCATCTGCGGTTCCGCTACTGCAGACCAGGTGTCCGCTTTTGCGGGGTTGGCTGGGTTGGCAAGGGCCTCTTCTGCGGACAGGCTCCCGCTTCTGCGGAGAAGGGGCCTCATCTGCGGAACCTGATTTGGCCTCCTTGGATCGCATCTGCAGGGCTTGGCTCGCCCCTGTGAAAAAAAGGCTCACAGGTGCAGGCACACCAAAACTAGTGCACCAGCACACTTGTTGATTTACAAACTCAACTTGCACATCGTCCGAATGGCACCCGGAGCCCTTGAGGCCCCGTCCAAACATACCAACAAGTTTGGAATCATAAAACGGACTCTCTTGAACTCTCGGAACGCCCGAAACAATATTAAAACTAAGAATCGCACCCCAAAACCAATTGAATCATACTTAAGAACTTCAAGTTCTTCAATTTACTTCCAATGCGTTGAAACGTACTTACACTACTCGGAATGACAACAAATTTTGTGTGCAAGCCTTAAATGATATTACGGAACTATTCTCGATCTCGAATTTCCGTTTGACCTCGATATCACCAAAACCCATTCCTAACCAAATTTAAAGAACTTCAAGAACCAACTTTTGATATTAGGCGCCGAAAGGCTCTCGGGTCATCCAAAACCCGATCCGAACATACGCACAGATCTTAAATCATCATACGAACCTATTGGAATCGTAAAATCTCGATTCTGAGGTCATTTACTCAAAATGTTGACCGTATTCAAACTTGGCCTTTTAAGCCAACCTTAAGGAACCAAGATTTCTGATTTTCACCCGAACCCTTACAAATCCCGAACTAATCATCCCCGCAAGTCATAAAACAATAAAAGTATGTACAGAAAGTCTTGTTTAGGGGGACAGGTGTTATACCACATGTTTTCATACGTGAAATTACGCCATAAGTAAATTGATAAAAGCTCAGAAATGAGATATTACATCCCGGATTTTTGTACGTTAAAGTTTTATCGTAAGTTAATCAACATAAGTTCGGGGATGGGATTATTTTGAGAGTATAAGAATTATGATATTTTAAACACATGATGAGTAAATTCATGAAGGATAAAGGGTAAGCAAATCAAAGGAAATGAATTTCGTCAAAGTTTGATATTTTGGGATAAAATATGGCCCGAGCTAAAATACCCGGTATTTATGGACTAGTACCATACAAGATACTACATGACCATGATAGTAAGGTGTATAAGACATGTTAAAAGTGGATAGTATTTTAAGTAATTTGAAATAATTTTTAATTACGTGGGTAATTGGTTAATTATTGATTAAATGGTACATCGGCCACGTAATTAAGAATTTGTGGATAATTGTAGGTGGGGACAAACCCCCCCCCCCCACCCACGTGGCATCAAGTATAGGGATATTGGAGATGACTTGACTTTGGGCAATCCATTAAGATGACACATGTAAAGAGAGGGCTTAATAGCTATGCCTATACTTGTCTTGATATAATAACAACATCATTTGATAAGTGGGTTCACAAAATGCCAAGCCAAGAATTCTTATCTTGAATGAATTTCAAGACTCCACTTGGTAAGTGGCTTATACAAATACCATCCAAGAACTCTTATCTTGAATGAAATTCAAGAATCCACTTCGTAAGTGGCTTATACAGATATAATCCAAGAATTCATATTTTGAATGAAATTCAAGAACCCACTTCATAAGTGGGTTATACAGATACAGGCCAAGGACTCTTATCTTGAATGATTACTAAAGTTAATTTGGCAAATGAATTATACAGAATACAAAGCCAAGGACAATATAACTCCATATTATAATAGCAACAGGATTTTCGATTCTAAGAGAGTACAGTGTAATCCTTCTCAAGAATATCACACAGATACTCTAGATATGTTAAGGCTATCCCTTCTTTCTTTTTGGCATGATCCAAATTATACAGAAGAAACGAGCAAATGCGCAGTTTCCATAAATTATTCTATTTATAGAAATACTAGGGGTGTTTACATTCTTGATTCCCCATGTAAATTACTATTATATCTTCTGTTCATGGGTCTTAGAAAAATACGTATTTGATAAAGTTTATCCGAAAGGCGTATTGATTTTTATGGAATTTCGAGAAAACCTTATTGACGTATTTATTATGCATTTCATGCATTTATACATGCACATTGACCCATGACTAGATGGCATTATATACACGTATATCTGTATATTATATTTATATGAGATATGGGAAAAAGGTTTTGGCGTTATATACGCACCACCACCTGATCAGGTGGTATACGGTGATGAAGTTTCCCACAGTGGTCGAGATTATATGATGGGATGCCCTCAGAGGCTTGATGATATTATGAAGCATGTACCTATGCACGACATGACATTCATACGCATATGCATGATACTATAAGTATTTCATAATTTACAGAGTTATCCAGACTTACAGGTTGAGTCATTTACTCTATATTTCTTCCATGTCTTTTATGTACTTATTTATGTGCTTTACATACTAGGTACATTATTTGTACTAATGCTCCTTTTGCCTGGGGACGTTGCGTTTCATGCCCGTAGGTCCCGATAGATAGGTTGAGAGCCCTCTAAATAGGCTATCAGCTCAGCGGAAGGTGTTGGTGCACCTCATTTGCTTCGGAGTTGCTTGTTTGGTTGGTTGATTTATACGTGTATTGATCTTTATGAAAATTATGTATTCTTAGAGTCTTGTAGAAAGATGTGGTGTACATAAAAGATTGTATGGACTTGTCGACCTATGTTCAGTATACGAGTGGTTATTCTTATCTTATAGGCCCGTATGTCACGTATGTAAGTTTTTATATTAGGATGGGTCGCTGTATGTCGAGTATTTCCCCAAGTTTTATTCTACTTATCTCATGGAAGCCTCTCCGGCTCAATTACCTATGATAATATGATACGAGAGATACATTACGTAGGTACTCAGTTGAGTAAGGTTCCGAGTGCCCGTCGCGGCCCATCGGTTTGGGTCGTGACAAAAATGGTATCTGAGTAGTTCTGTCCTACAGAGTCTACAAGCCGTGTCTAGTAGAGTCTTGTTTATGGGTGTGTCGTGCACCTGACTTATAAGCAGGAGGCTACAGGGCATTTAGGACTGTCACTCTTTCTTCTTACTCTAGATCGTGTGGTAGAGATCACTTATAAGAATTCAAATTCCGAACTTCTATTTTATTCGTAATAATACGATGCCTACATTCAGAAAGATGATCGATAAAAGATATAGCTATGGAAGTGTTGAGTTAGAGGAACTCGATTTTGCATCTTGATTATGATTAGTAAATGTGAGGTCTTCAACAAATCATGCGTGTACTAAAAGGTGTAAGGTTCTTGGTAAGGAGCTTTTAGGAAAGGATACTTATTCACTATTACGGTAAAAAGGAACTGAAAGTTAGACACAAGTTTCAGCAAGCAAAAGAAGCAAGGTGAAGAAGGGTACGAGGTACCCAGTTAATAAAGATTATCACTATTTACCATTCAGGAAGGGAGATATAAGCATTTTGAGTTACCTTCAACCGTAACAGATGTATGTACAATCGGCCACACCTATCTCAGTCATGGCCTATGGGAGCTAACGGATATGGTTTAAGAGAAG
The DNA here is from genome assembly GCA_005239525.1 of Nicotiana knightiana. NCBI lineage: Eukaryota > Viridiplantae > Streptophyta > Magnoliopsida > Solanales > Solanaceae > Nicotiana > Nicotiana knightiana. The sequence goes on along the minus strand of ML424356.1, from coordinate 108,018 downwards.
GACATGATAGTAGGATCCGGATTGGATTAGAGTAACCTAAGATAATGGTGGGCTTGCTTGCGTTAGCTGACATTTTTGAAGGATATTGTAAATGTGCTAACAAAATCTCCCTGTGAGACACCCTGATGACATACTCTGAAATAATACAGCTAGATATGAGTATTATAAAGATAGGCACTGTAAGCTTTGAAAGGATAAACGTTACCTTAGTATGGCTCCCGTACCTAGTAAAGAACGAGTGTTAGGCAACCCGAAGAGTCAGTAGACGGAGCAAGGGGAGCTAAAAGCAAGGAATGTCCTGTGGACATCTTCAAAATAAAGTGTCAGACAGAAATGTTAGCAGAAAATGAGAAGAGAATAAATGAAGCGTTATGAGTAAGTTGTGATGCATGGATGACAACGGAAAAAAAAATGAATGACGGTATTATAGGATATATAGTCAAGTGAAGGAAAAGGTGAGAAGAGTCAGGACTTGAGATAACAAAAGTGTATAAGCCATAAAGTTATATCCTCATTTCGAGAAATAAGTTCGTGACTCCAACGGGACTACCCGAAGGGAGAGTTATACCCCAGAGTAATAGAAATTAGTATGGGCTGGTGAACAAGATGAACTAAACCTGAATTAGGGGCTGAGTGATTTGATAATGGTCGACATCATGAGGATTTCAGATTTTGTTCCCGCGATAACAGAATGGACAACAGAAGAAGATTCATAAGGTATTCGGAGAAAGGTCATTCAAGAAGACGCTTCCCTAAAGAAAGTAGTGTGAACAAAGTTAAGCTTAAGGGACTCTGTGTGCCAGTTACACTAGGTGTCACTCTTGTGAATAAGGAATTTCGTTATCCTTGGTACAAAAGGATTACCACAAGGCGAGTAAGGATCATCGATGATGTAAAAAGACGCCAAAGATGAAGGGGTAAAATATCTATAGGCAGATCATTGCAGCTCCAACTCTTAGTACTCCCCTAAAAGGGGGAATATGGAATGATGTTGCAGTAAGTCAGAATTAAGTGGTTTTAGTAATTATGGAATGGTAAAGGAAGAATGCGAAAAAAATGAGAAAAGGAATAAGATGACATTTATGTAAAATCCTACATATATGTTACGATTCCAGAATATTATGTAAGCACGACGTCAAGAAAATGAAATAACGGTTCCTGCTCGGGATGTTATTAATAGATAAGGATCCAGTACGTGAGGTGAGTTAAGATAAAGGAAGTAACCCAAGAAAGATTTTACGGGATATTGATATGAGAATGGGCCAACGAGTAATTAGTAGCTGATTCAGTAAGAGCCTAGTCATGGCTAGACAAGAGGTTACCGACAAATCAGCAGATCGTGCAAGATAAATATAGTGAACCTCAACATGGGGAATTCAGTCTCGCAGATATAACATCAGAACCCTTGAGAAATATTCAGATAGGAGTTGGGGTAGTTAAAGGTATCGTGTGTGTATTATGGAAATAAAAGAAAATGCCACTGGGAAGACACTAAAAACTTCAGTTCAGAAGCAATTGCACGAACACAAGTGCACAAAGGTATGTAACTACGGACATTTATAGGCAAGTAAGAACATCGAAAACTTCTTCGGGTATACAATATAATGAGCTCGCAACATTACAAGAGTCAGAGGGTCCTCCCTACGTACTACAATGAAAGACTAGCTGGGGAAGTAAGGAGGAAGGCTTCAACCTAAGCTCAGTGACCTAAAGAGGAAGTGATCTTATAACAACAGTCTCACAAAAATGCTATATGAACTCCATAAGGAAGTGGAACCTACCATGGCTACAGAACGGGAAGTAAAAAATTTAAAAGTAATATTTGAGATTATATGAGTTGCACGAAAACTCTGGCATATGTGGGCACTAAGATAAGCTAAGTATGGATGCAACAAGGGGGAAGAAAGACCAGGAAAATTAATAGCATACATTGAAAGAAAGCTAATATGGAACGAAAGAAATTATCCGATAAATGATCTAGAGTTGGTTACATCATAAACGCACTTAAGGGTTCGGAGTTTTATATATACAACATATACAATCGTAGGAGACTCTGGTATAAGTTAAAAGAAAGAATTGAGTCCAGGTCATAGACAAGGGATTGAATTGTTAGATGATGGTATCACGGATATTACATAGTGTCTATGAAATACTAAAGTAATAACTAATACCATGAGCCGCAGATCGGAAGATAGCTTAAGCCTACATAAAGTCTGGTCAGAAGGAAGAGGAAACTAAAGAGTTACATAAACGAAGTAAATCAGGAGTCTGATTATTGGACCTAAAAAAACAATTATATACATCATTATTGAGAACATTTCAGAATCACTTTTAACATCAGAGGTACAAGAGAGATAGTACAACAACCATATTCTATAAAGGCCCTACGTTAGAGCCATTTAGTAAAGTACCAGCCTCATAAAAAGTCAGTATGAAGCTCCCCCCAGATTGTGCATGCACCAAAGGGGCAAGTGTTATAATAGAGCTTCAAGTTGTGGATGTGAATTATACCTATGTGGAAGGGAGGTCATGAAAGAGATAGAAGATATGATGCGAGATTTTAAGGTAAGTAAGGTAAAGGTGAACATCATACAAAATACCCAAATGTAGAGGGTTATGAATAGTTCATACTACGGGTAGAAGGCTACAATCGCGGGGATTCAGTATCCAGGAATGATAGCGGCATCGTCAATGACATGTCTTCAAGCCTATGGTTTCTAGGTACTGAAAATCCTGACTAATAGAATAAAGAAGATTTAGAGACGATGTGATTCGAAAGGTATAATCAGAGAGTAAAAGAAGAGTTAGAGACGATGTGATTCGAAAGGTCTAATTAGAGAGTAAAAGAAGAGTTAGAGATGATGCGATGTCTCGCTGATGTTCCAGAAAAGCATAAAGGAATCAATCGCAAGATAGAGTATGATTGAACGACAAGGTTTTAGAAAGACAAGAGTAAGGATAAGGAGAAGGCAAGTGAGAAGGTGACCAGAATGGATAAGTCCTCGGGATTAAGCACATGAGAATAAGAGAGCTGATGATTTCTCTAATTTATAGAAAGCTATATAGCCTGAATAAACTCAAAGAAGTCTAAGACTAATAGCATTTAGAAGATATGGAATGATGCCCTGGTGGTAGAATAAGGGTGTAATTGTGATAAATAAAGGATGATGTTTGGGCCTTCGATTGAGTAATGAGTTTATGAATTGTACATGACTAAAATACCCACGTAAGGCGAATCACATTGGGATGACTATGATATGAAATAGGGTTATGGAAGTACAGTATCGCCCCAGGTGGATCGGGAAAATCACTTCAAATTTTCCATGATGCAACGTAAGCCTAGTGGCAATATATTACGTAAGAAGTTTCAAATTATCAGTGGTAGATGATAGATCAATATTAAGGTGAATCAACAATGGATGGACAAAAATCATAAAGTATAAGGTAAGATTAGGTCGTCATTCTTAAGATGAACAGTAATGAGGGAGTATTCAAGGACTTAGACTTATACATATAGGATGAGCAATGAGAGTGAGCTGAGATCAGGTAGCAGACCTTAGCAATGATAACTCAAGGTAAGAGTTATGGTATAATATGACCTACCTAGATGCAGTAAAGTCATACGGATGAATAACCAGGTCTATGAAATGATGTATAACAATATTTATAAGTTCGACAAAGTACCGAGCGAAGAAATTCAATATACTTATAGATGCCCGGAGGGACATCCTATTAAGCTCTGTATATGTTTGCTTAGTGAGGCCTAGAGGTTGGCTAAAAGCTGGAGGAAAAAGAAGAGAAGAGTCGCGTAGGCGCATTTACAAGGTCAGGGTCATACTGGATGCATGATAGAAGGTAGCAACAGTTACAACATTGGAAGGATTCTAACCACGAGTCGTGGTGTGAGAAAGAGGCCAAAAAGGGGAATGCCCTGGATTTTGGAATTCATTCACAGAACAGTTACCTAGATGGCAAGAGGAGTACTAAAGTATTCGGAAGACATAAGTTATGAAAATGATAAGTGCATCAGTCAACATTCGAGGACGAATGTTCCAAAGGGGGAATAATGTTATACCCCATGTTTTCGTACGTGAAAGTACGCCATAAGTAAATTGATGAAAGCTCGGAAATGAGATATTACATCCCGTAATTTTGTACGTTAAAATTTTATCGCAATTTAATCAACATAAGTTCGGAAATGGGATTATTTTGAGAGTATAAGAATTATGCTATTTTAAACACGTGATGAGTAAATTCGTGAAGGAGAAAGGGTAAGAAAATCAAAGGAAATGAGTTTCATTAAAGTTTGATCTTTTGGGATAAAATACGGCCCGAGCTAAAATACATGGTATTTATAGACTAGTACCATACAAGATACCACATGGACATGATAGTAAGGTGTATACAACATGTTAAAAGTAGATAGTATTTTAAGTAATTTGAGATAATTCTTAATTACGTGGGTAATTGGTTAATTATTGATTTAATGGGACATTGACCATGTAATTAAAGATTTGTGGATAATTGTAGGTGGGGGAAAAGCCCCCCCACGTGGCATCAAGTAAAGGGAGATTGGAGATGACTTGACTTTGGGCAATCCATTAAGACGACACATGTAAAGAGTGGGCTTAATAGCTATCCCTACACTTGTCTTGATATAATAACAAATTCATTTGGTAAGTGAGTTCACAAAATGCCAAGCCAAGAGTTCTTATCTTGAATGAATTTCAAGACTCCACTTGGTAAGTGGCTTATACAAATACCATCCAAGAACTCTTATATTGAATGAAATTCAAGAACCCACTTCGTAAGTGGGTTATACAGATACAGGCCAAGGACTCTTATCTTGAATGATTACTAAAGTTCATTTGGAAAATGAATTATACAGAATACAAAGCCAAGGACGATATCACTCCATATTATAATAGAAACGAGATTTTCGATTCTAAGGGGGTACAATGTAATCCTTCTAAAGGATATCATACGGATACTCTAGGAATGTTAAGGCTATCCCTTCTTTCTTTTTGGCATGATCCAAATTATACAGAAGAAACGAGCAAACACACAGTTTCCATAAATTATTCTATTCACAGAAATACTAGGGGTGTGTATATTCTTGATTCCCCATGTGAATTACTATTATATCTTCTGTTCATGGGTCTTAGAAAAATACGTATTTGATAAAGTTTATCCGAAAGGCGTATTGATTTTTATGGCATTTCGAGAAAATCTTATTGACGTATTTCTTATGCATTTCATGAATTTATACATGCACATTGACCCGTGACCTGATGGTGTTATATACACGTATATATGTATATTATATTTATATGGGATATGGAAAAAAGGTTACGGCATTATATACGCATCACCACCTGATCAGCTGGTATACGTTGATGAAGTTGCCCACAGTGGTCGAGATGATATGATGGGATACCCTCAGAGGCTTTATGGTATTATGAAGCATGTACCTATGCACGACACGACATTCATACGCATATGCATGACACTACAAGTATTTCATAAATTACAGAGTTATCCAGACTTACAGGTTGCGTCATTTACTCTATATTTCTTCCATGTCTTTTATGTACTTATTTATGTGCCATGCATACTCGGTATATTATTCGTATTGACATTCCTTTTGCATGAGGACGTTGCATTTCATGCCCGCAGGTCCCGATAGACAGGTCGAGAGCCCTTCAAGAAGGCTATCAACTCAGGAAGGTGTTGGTGCACTCTATTTGCTTCGGAGGTTCTTGTTTGGTTAGTATGATTTAGACGTGTATTGATCTTTATGAAAATTATGTATTCTTAGAGGCTTGTAGACAGATGTCGTGTACATAAAAGATTGTATGGCCTTGCCGGCCTATGTTCAGTATACGAGTGGTTATTTTGATCTTATAGGCCCATATGTCACATATGTAAGTTTTTATATCAGGATGGTTCGATCTATGTCGAGTATTTCCCCAAGTTTTATTCTACTTATCTCATGACAGCGTCTCTGGATCAATTGCCTATGATAATATCATACGAGAGATACATTACGTAGGTACTCATTTGAGTAAGGTTCCGAGTGCCCGTCGCGGCCCATCCGTTTGGGTCGTGATAACGGGGTTCTAGAAGCAAAACGATCGGTCGGGTCATTACATTCTGCACCTCTTAAACAAAAATTCATCCTCGAACGGGTATAGAATCATACCTGGAGTGCTGAACAAGTGAGGATATCTGCTCCGCATGTCCTCCTCGGACTCCCAATTCACCTCCTCGACTGGTTGGCCCCTCTACTTGACCTTCACTGTGGAAATTCTTTTGGACCTCAACTAGCGATCCTGACTATCAACAATAGCAACTGGCTCCTCCTCGTAGCCCAAGCCCTCATTTAGCTGAATAGTACTGAAGTCGAACACATGCGAAAGGTCGGGATGATACCTCCGGAGCATCGACACGTGGAAAACCGGATGAACTTCTGATAGACTGGGAGGCAAGGCAAGCTCGTAAGAAACTTCCCCAACTTGCCTAACCATGTTGAATAATTGTTATTAATATGACGAAGATATAAAGTTTTAAATGGGAAAGGAGTCGAAAATATCTATTCCTGACTTTAATGAATTGCCTATGATAATTATGCTTAGTGTCATACTTAAATATTCTAAATTGACCTTTTGCAAGTGTCTAATCTGACCTCTCATCACTACCTCTCTGAGGTTAGGCGGGAGACTTATTGAGTACACGTTATTTTTTTACTCATACTACACTTGCTGTGCATTTTGTTGCACAGGTACTTTCATAGCAATGTGGAGGATTCAGAGACTTAGGAGAGCTGCATCATTCGGAGGCGATACGCAGCTGGCGGAGTCTCCCTCATAGTGTATTACATTATTTTAAATTTCTTTGTCCGCTTGCATTTCGGACAAGATTTGTAGAAATTGTAAGAATTCTTAGAAATTGCTCATGTACTTGTGACACCGGGTTCTGGGATATGTGTTGGTTCATAATTGTTAAAGTATAGTATTCAAACCGTTTTTCCTAATTGACAGATTTTATTTGGTTATTATGTAATAAAGTGAAAGGAAATATTTTCATAAATGTTAAAACCGGGAAGTTATTTCAATTAATCAATGATTTGGCTTGCCTGACAGTGGTGTCTGGCGCCATCACGACCTATGGATTTTGGGTCGTGACACCATGGTATTAGAGCGCTAGGTTCCCGTAGGTCTCACGAGTCATGAGCAAGTCTAGTAGAGTCTTGCGGATCAGTACGGAGACGTCTGTACTTATCTTCGAGAGGCTACAGGGCTGTTAGGAGTATTTTCCTTCTTGATTATTCATCGTGCGAGTTGATTCCTTTGAGGCTTATGCCTATGTTCATTCCTACTCAATCTTATGCGTCGCGAAGTGCTTGCTATGGATCAGGAATTTGAGGAATGGAAATGGTGCTGCGAATGTAATTCGAGATGCTTCCATGTGTGAATGGTTGTGGTTGTTGTTATGGCCCTGTGAAAGGGTAATATGTTATTTCAGCTCGGTAGCTGTGTTTCTGGGAGCCTTAAGGCCGTGCTCGGGTAGTGATGATGGTTGCAATTGATTGTCGCGCGGTGTTGATATGATGATAGAACGTTTGCCCGTATGTTGGGGAAGATGAATGGTTTGAAGGGAGGTCTTCTCAGAGTATGATTTCGAGAATTCAGTGCTTTTGTTCCGACAGAGGGAAGGCATTTGGAGTATGAATGGCTCGGTTAAGATTGATAAAGTAGTAAGACTTGGTGTCTTCAAGTGAGATGGGGTAAGCACCTGTAACGTGTAGTCGTCGTCATTGATCGAATGGAATGTGTTAGGCTTGTCGGTGCTATGGTTTCTTTGGTTGCATGGGGTCAGAGTATTGAGAGTAAGTATCGAAGAATACGGTTGGCAAAGAATGATCCTAGAATGAGGCTAGGCGGTGGTTCCATTTCTAGGAGGCCAGGTGTAAGAAGCGGAAGTCGAGCAGTCGCAAAGTGGGGGAGCGGCAGCACAACTTGGAATTTGGAGATATTGTCGCACATTTAATGGATGTCCATGAGGAGCAGACGGGCTAGTAAGTTGGTAAATGAAGTAGGGCATTGGATGGGGTATTGGAGTCGTACAGAGCGTGCATTTCAGCGTCATTGGAAGGTGTCGACGGGTGATTTCTACAGGTGGGTTGTCTTCTAGGGATAGGCTAGCAATGGCGGGGTTGGCAGGTTCTGTGAGGGGTCCTAGTGGCTAGTTGGTAGGAGATAGAATGTGTGAAAGATGCTAGAGAATTTGAGTATTTAGGGAGTGCTAGCAAGAGAATTTGGAATATTGGGATGGACTGGTTGAGCAAGATCGTGTTATCAAATGAGGAAGGATCTTAGCAGGGGCTAGAGGGGTGCAAGGAGTAGCCTCGGGTTAAGTGGGGGAGTCCCACCATCTGTAGTTGGGTTGTAGTATGGTCTTCGCATGGGGTTGAGGATTTTCGGCGTGTGGGCGAGTTGTAAGGATAGTGACTCAGTCACGTGTTTCATTAAAAAGAAGGTGTTCCTGTGCTAGGAGAGCCTTGGGGTTGATTGTATTCGGGGCCAGCCAGAGTGGGTGACTCTCATTAGCGTACTTAATGAGTTCCAAAGTTAAGAATGCGGCAATTAAGGATTTCAGGCAGCAGTATGATCGAGAATCGAGCTTTTGCAGAGTAATCTTTGAGAAAAATGAGGACGATTAGAATGTTCTATGATATGTTTCAGCATGCAGGGGAATATTGGAGGAGTGAGAGAAATAGACTCCGGGTTGAAGAAAAGATTATCAGAAGGGTATGAGACGAGTTGCAGGATTTGGGCAGCATAGTCTCGTGAATCATGGTCACTCGAGATGAGTGAAGGTTGAGTTTGCTATAGGTTGAAGGAAGTTGTTATTATTCCTGAGGCAATTGATGATGATTAAAAGAAGATATATTGATTATCCATGGTTGAAATGGCACATTTGCGGCAGTGATTGGTTCCTTTGATGTGATTTGGTTATGCATGTGGTTTGTGCCAGTGTGTGCTGGGCTTGTCGATCATTGTAACGGATTTTATGTGGGAGCATTTGAGTGTTATGGCCTGTCAGGTATAGGCGGACCCCGGAAGGGTTATGGTGGTATAGACTACCACTTAAGGATTTTCATGTTGGGCGATTGCGGGAATTCACTCGTGTGTTGAGATGGTACTCCTGAATTGAGTTAAGTAAAAGGTTTCTATTTGATGAAGTGTTCACCGTATTAGTGGTGCAGCAGTTATGACAGAATTCTTGCGGTACCTCATATTGGCAGGTTAGGTGCAGGTTAGGTGCGGTAAGCAGTATGTTATTGGGAGTAAGAATCAAGATTGCAGTTCGGTGTTAATAAGGATGTCATGAGCTCAGAAGAGCAAGAAAAAGTGATTTGAAAGTTCAGAGTAAGCTGGTGTTATCTTCAGTGTCACCTGAGATTGATATTCGGTTGAGGAGGATTCGTACCCTAGTTATGGGTTCTTGATTTGTCTTACAACGTAGTATGGCCAGCGGTGGATTGTGGAGTGTTTGTCCCGGCTATGATGGTTGTTCTCGCGTATTATGATAGAAAGTGGGTTAATGTGGACCCAGGTAAAAGCTAATAGTCTAGTTTGGTGCGAGCGAGGTGGCTCGAAGCTTGTGGATGGATTTAAATATGATTATGGGCTCCGTATGAGCCAGGCATGTTCCTTTCAGTAGAGCTCTTTTCATGGAAAGGTATTAGAACAACGGGTGTTGTTTCGTCTTCGTCAAATTCATGTGTTATTATGATTGTGCCGTGTGAGTTGTGAAACGGCTTTATAAGTTCCTATGTGTTGAGGTATCCCGTGTAGTGGGGATGTTATGTGAACAGGATAGCTCTTGAGATCCAGAGTGTATATATATGTCGCACCTCAGTTGTGCTCGAGTTTTGTAAGCATACGACTTTATCAGTCTCCCTAGGATGGTATTGTGCACTTAGAGTGCTTGTGACCGATGTTCGATATTTGTGGTAGTGAGCAATTTAGCTCTGGGTGTGTCTTCTTACGTGAGTTTTATGTTATTTGGATCGGGTGGCACGCCGCCACGGTGATGTTTTTTGGATCGGGTGGCACGCCGCAACGGTGATGTTATTTTGGATCGGTTGGCACGCCGCCACGAGTATGTTATTGGGATCGGGTGGCACGCTGCCACGGGTATGTTATTTGGATCGGGTTGCACGCCGTAACAGAGTTATGATGAGTAAGGTTCCTATATTTACTTTTTTGTGTTTTACTTTCTGGTTTCTGAGAAAGGTTCATATTAGTTGCGTGAGTTGAGTAGTGCCTTCCTGAGTTGTTTCTTATTATCATGCCCGAGTTATGGCCTGTTGGCACAATTGGTATCATGTGAGGCTGTTGGTCATGTTGGGTGATTTGTTGTCTGAGCAGTTCATACTAGGTGAGACGAGATTATCGGACCAGGGGTCAGTGCGATAAGGTTATGTGAAATGTATATTAAAGAAAAAAATACTATTATTCAGGTTCATAATGAAGTGATGATTCTAGTCAAGATGAGGTATTCAAGGATTTGTTAACTATGCAGCTGGGTGTGAATTTCTGCACATTTCCTTCGTTGTGGTGGTATCGTCAGCATTATAGCAGGATGTATGTAAATATATCATAAGGTGCATTGGGAGCATCAGATTCGTGGAATTTGGCCATTAAGGTTCAGGGAGCGTCATTGTGGTCAGATGATGAGTTATGCGGTGTTGGTGCCGATTCAGCAAAGGTATGCAGTCATGATCTGGTATATCGTGTAGTAGCACGGGCAGGTACTCGAGGTGTTAAATAGTGATTTCAGGTAACTCCAGAGCAATTCTTAGCACGTTCGAGGACGAACGTCGGCTTAAGTGGGGGAGAATGTAACGACCCGACTGGTCATTTTGAGATCTAGCGTGTCGTTCAGCAGTTTGAGGCTGTGAGCAGCTTCGTTTCAGGTATTATGACCCATGGGCGTGGTCGGAATTGAACTTCAGGAAGTTTGGAGTTGGTTTGGAAAGAAAATTCTCATTTTAGAAGTCTTAAGTTGGAGAAATGGGCTAAGATTGGAATTTTGAGTAAACGACCTCCGAATCAGAATTTCAAGGTTCCTGCAGGTTCGTATGATGATTTCGGACTTGGGCGTATGTCTGCATCGGGTTTTGGATAACCATGGAGCGTTTTGATGCATATTGTGGGAGTTAGCTTTTTAGAAGAATTTCATAGATTTGGGCTTGAAGTGCATTTTAGTGTTGTTGGTGTCCGTTTGGGATTCCGAGTCTGGGAATAGCTTCATATGGTGATTCTGGAGTTGGGAGGCGATCGGAAGTGAATTTGGATGTCCGTAGATCATTTTGAAGTCATTTGGCTAAAGATAGAAATTAGAAGGTTTTGAGAAAATCCGACCGGAAGTGGAAGTTCTGATATCGAGGTCGGAATGCGATTCCGGAAGTTGGAGCAAGTCCGTAATGTTGAATACTACTTGTGTGCAAAATTTGAGGTCAATTGGACGTGATTTGATAGGTTTCAGCATTGGATGTAAAAGTTTGAAATTCTTAATTCTTAAAGAATCGGATTTGAGTGCTATTCGTGATTTCGGCGTTGTTTGATGTGATTTGAGGGCTCGAGCAAGTCTGTGTCATGTTTTGGGGTAGGTTGGTATAATTGGACGGGGTCCCGGGGGCCCTGGGTGGATTCCGGGTGGTTAACGGATCAAAGTTGAAGTTGGAAGAAGGGCTAAAACTGTTGTCATCTGGTGCAACCGCACCTGCGAGGTTTTGGCCGCAGGTGCGGCTTGGGACGCAGGTGCGAGTGTTTCTTGGCTTGTCTTGGCTGGGAACCGCAGGTGCGATGGATATTCCGCACCTGTGAAGCTGCAAGTGCGGGCAGTGGGGGTGCAGGTGCGATTTGGCTGAAATTGAGGGAAACCGCAGGTGCGGAGGATTTGGTCGCACCTGCGAGATCGCAGGTGCGAGAAATGCCTGGCCAGAATGTTTTAAAACGGGTTTGTGCCATTTCTCTCTCATTTTTCTTCATGGGTTAGGCGGTTTTGGAGAGCTTTCAAGGGAGATTTCACCAAGCATCAAGAGGTAAGTTGTTTCTAAGGTTAAATACAAGATTATTACATAGATTTGGTAGTGGAAATTGAGAAAAAATTGGGAAATATTGAAGAAACCTAGAATTATGGGAATTTGGATTTTAGCCACGAATTGAGCATGCATATTAGAGTAAATTGTATATTTGAGTTAGTGACGCTATGGGTGGGGTATATCTTCGAGAAATTTCGAATTCTGGGCACGTGGGCCCGAGGGCATTTTAGTCATTTCACTGAGCGGAGTTGGGAAAGTATATGATTTGGAATTTCTGCAAATATTAGAGTATATTTTCATTTGTTCATCGTTGTTTGGATAGTTTCTAAGCGTTGTGCAACGTTTGGAGTCATCGGAAGGGCTTGGAAGCCGGTGTTGGAATTTCGGAGCGAGGTAAGTCTCCTTTCTAACTTTGTGAGGGGGAATCGTCCCCCTAGGTGAATTAATTCAGTATATGCTATTGTCTTCGGGGGCTACGTACGCACGAGGTGACGGGAGTCCGTGCGTAGCTACTATTATTCCATGTCCGGGTAGCCTAGGACCCACTAGCATGCTTTATGTGTGTACCCGTAACCCTGCCTATGTTATTAAACTGCTGATATGACCAAAACATAATTGAATGTTTAAAAGAAAACTAGAGATCATATTGTTAACCTTCTAAAAAGAGAATTGTTTCCGCTGTGAATATATGTGTACCTGGACTGGGTTGTATCATGGAGTATTACTAAACTGGACAAATGAGTTTCAAAAACAAAGATTTCAAAACCTATATTTCATGTTTCTTTTAATAAGGATTTTTCCACTTTCGCGAGAAGTACGACTTTCTTGATAAAACACGGATTTATTATGTGGATATGTGTAACTTTGGATGCCTGAGTCGCATGTAAGATTCGCGAGCAGGATGACCCTGTATTTGTGTGTATTCATATGAGCACCTGAGTCGCATGTATGATTCGCGAGCAGGCTAGCCTTATTATTTTTAACCGCGTCGCATGATAGATTCGCGAGCGAGGCAGATAGATGCATCTATGGTTCGAGCCGTTTGACCCTCGGCAATGCATAGTTTATGTTTATGTAGGTTCGGGCCGAAGACCCTCGGCGTTGCTTGTGTATGCTATTTACTGCATAGTTGCTATAAGTTTGCCTGATTACTGGCCGGAAATATTAAGTTGTCAATTGAAATGACAGAGATTTGATGTTATTAAAAATATTTCGAAAGAAGTTGTTCCTTCACGTTGATAAATTGTCATTTGATTAAATCACCATGTTGAATAATTGTTATTAATATGACGAATATATAAAGTGTTAAACAGGAACGGAGTCCAAAATATCTATTCTTGACTTTAATGAATTGCCTATGATAATCATGCTTAGTGTCATACTTAAATATTCTAAATTGACCTTTAATAAGTGTCTAATCTGACCTCTCGTCACTACCTCTCTGAGGTTAGACGGGCGACTTATTGAGTACACGTTGTTTTTGTACTGATACTACACTTGCTATGCATTTTGTTGCACAGGTACTTTCATAGCGATGTGGAGGATTCGGAGGCGATCCGCAGCTGACGGAGTCTGCCTCATATTGTATTGCATTATTTTAAATTTCTTTGTCCACTTGCATTTCGGACAAGCTTTGCAGAAATTGTAAAAATTCTTAGAAATTGCTCATGTACTTGTGACACCGGGTTCTGGGATATGTGTTGGTTCATAATATTTAAAGTATAGTATTCAAACCATTTTCCTAATTGACAGATTTTATTTGGTTATTATGTAATAAAGTGAAAGGAAATGTTTCCATAAATATTAAAACCGGGAAGTTATTTCAATTAATCAATGATTTAGCTTGCCTGACAGTGGTGTCCGGCGCCATCACGACCTATGGATTTTGGGTTGTGACAGACCTATAAACCTGGGGCTCAACTTTCCCTTCTTACCAAACCTCATGATCTCCTTCATCGGTGAGACTTACAAGAGAACCTTCTCGCCCACCATGAATGATAAGTCACGCACCTTCCGATCAACGTAGCTCTTCTGTCGGGATTGTGCTGTGCGTAGTCGTTCTTGGGTCAGCTCCACCTTTTCCAATACATCCCTCACCAAATCGGTACCATACAACCTAGCCTCACCGGGCTCAAACCACCCAATGGGAAAATGAAATCGTCGACCATCTAAAGCCTTGAACGGAGCCATCTCAATGCTGGACTGATAACTGTTGTTGTAAGAAAACTCGGTCAAAGGCAAGAACTGGTCCCACTGTCCCCCAAAGTCAATCACACATGCCCTGAGCATGTCCTCCAAGATCTGAACTATTCGCTCTGATTGCCCGTTGGTCTGAGGATGAAACACATTGCTGAGCTCTACACGGGTACCCAACTAACTCAGTATGGTTTTCCAGAAATGCGAAGTTAACTATGGGCCTCTATCTGATATGATGGAAACAAGCACAGCATGCAACCGGACTATCTCCCGAATATAAATCTTGGCCAACCTCTCTGAGGTATAAGTAGTGGCAACTTGAACGAAGTGTGCCGACTTGGTCAACCTATCAACAATGACCCAAACTGCATCTAACTTCTGCAAAGTCCGCGGCAACCCAACTACAAAGTCCATAGTAATGCGTTCCCACTTCCACTCTAGTATAGTTATCTGCTAGAGTAAACCACCTGGCCTTTGGTGCTCATACTTAACCTGCTGGCAATTTAGGCACCTAGTTACATACTCGACGATGTATTTCTTCATCCGCCGCCACCAATAATGCTGTCTCAGGTCCCGATACATCTTTGTAGCACCTGAATGAATAGAATAACGAGAACTGTGTACCTCTTTTAGAATCCTCTCCCTCAAGCCATTGACATTAGGAACACATTGACGACCCTGGAGTCGCAGGACACCATCACCGCTAATAGAAACCTCCTTGGAACCACCCTGTAGTACTGTCACTCTAAGAACTACGAAGTGCGGATCATCAAGATGTCGAGCCTTGATCTGCTCCAATAATGAAGACTGGGCAACAACGCATGTACGAACTCGGATGAACTCTAAAATATCCAACCTCACAAGTCTGTTAGCCAAGGACTGAATGTCCAAAGCTAGTGGCCTCTCCTCAGCTAAAATGAATTCCAAACAACTCATACTCTCTGCCTTCCTGCTCAAGGCATCTGCGACTACATTCGCCTTGCTCGGATGATAAATAATAGTGATGTCATAATCCTTCAGTAACTCAAGCCATTTACGAGGCCTCAAATTGAGATCCCTTTGTTTGAATAAGTGCTGCAAACTGTGGTGATTAGTGTAAACCTCACAAGACACCCCATATAAGTAATGCCTCCAAATATTAAGAGCATGAACAATCGTGGGCAACTCCAAATCGTGCACATGATAATTCTTCTCATGGGGATTCAGCTGACGTGAAGCATATGCAATAACTCGCACCTCCTGCATCAATACAAAACCCAAGCGAACGCGGGAAGCGTCGCGATACACCGTATACATCCCCGAACCAGAAGGCAACACAAGGACTGGTATTGTGGTCAAAGCTATCTTGAGCTTTTGAAAGCTCGCCTCACAATTGCTGGACCAACGAAATTGAGCACCCTTCTAGGTTAATCTATTCAAAAGTGCTGCAATGGATGAAAAGCCCTCCACAAACCGGCGGTAATAACCTGCTAACCCCAAGAAACTCCTGATCTCAGTCGCCGAAGTAGGACGAGGACAACTCTGAACTGCCTTAATCTTCTTGGGATCCACCTTAATACCCTAGACTGATACAACGTGTCCCAATAATGCCACAGAATCTAACCAGAACTCACACTTGCAGAACTTAGCATACAACTTCTGTTCCAGCAAAGTCTGGGGCACTACTCTCAAATGTTGCTCGTGCTCCCTCAGGCTGCGTGAGTAAATCAAGATGTCATCAATGAAGACAATAAAAAAGTAATAGATATAAGGCTTGAACACCATGTTCATCAAGTCCATAAATGCCACTGGGGCGTTAGTCAAGCCAAAGGACATCATTAGAAACTCATAATGGCCATATCTAGTACGGAAGGCAGTGCTTGGAGCATCTGAGTCCAGAATCTTCAACTGATGGTACCCCGATATCATGTCAATATTAGAAAACACCCTAGCACCCTGCAATTGGTCAAACAAATCATCAATACGCGAAAATGGGAAATGCACATCCACATTGTCTCATCCTTTTTCTTTTCACATATAATACTGGTGCACCCCAAGGTGATACACTTGGTCTGAAAAACCCCTTTGCTAGAAACTCCTCAAGCTCCTCCTTCAATTCTTTCAGAGCCATAAGGTACGGTGGGATAGATACAGGCTGTGTGAATGGAGCCAAGTCAATTCAGAAATCAATATCACGATCTGGTGGCATGCTCAGAAGGTCAGAAGTAAACACATCGGCAAACTCCCGGACTACTGGCACTGAATCAATCATGGAGACTCTGCGATAGTATCCCGAACATAGGCTAGATAAGCCAAGAAACCCTTCTCGACCACATGTCGAGCCTTCATAAAAGAGATAACCCAACTGGATGTACTGACAGACGAACCCTTCCACTCCAATCTCAGCAGCTCTGGCATTGCCAAGGTAACAGTCTTCGAATGACAATCAAGGATGGCGTGATATGGAGATAACCAGTCCATGCCCAGGATGACCTCAAAGTCGGTCATATCAAGTAACAAAAGGTTCGCTCTAGTCTCATAACCATAGAATATGACCACACAGGACCGATATATCTGATCCACAACCACAGAATCACCCTCAGGAGTGGACACAGTAGTACCTAAGGAAACACAAGGAATATCCAGGAAACGAGAAAACAGAGATGATACATATGAATAAGTAGACCTTGGATCAAATAATAATGAAGCATCCCTACCACAGACAGAAATAATACCTGTGATCACGGCATCTGAGGTCACTGTATCTGGTCTGGCCGGAAAATAATAGAATCTAGTTGGAGCACCGGCTGGCTGGCCTTCACCTGATTGTCCTCCACCTTTGGGACGACCTCTACCCGCTTGCCCTCCGTCTCTAGGAGACTAGACAGGTGGCGCGGCTGATGGAGCCAAAATCATGGGCTGCTGACCCTGCTGCACTGCCTTGCCCCGAAGCCTGGGTCAATATCTCCACACATGACTAAGATCCCCACATTCAAAACAACCTCTCGATGCGGTGACATGCTTCCCTGACGTCTGTCCTTGATGACCTGAAAACCCACCGAAAGGACCCTGAATAGCTGGTGGACGATATGAACTCTCTGGCATGGCGCTGAACTAAGCACTGGAAGAACCGTGATGACTAAAATACCCGCTAGAGGAACCCTGAATAGCTGGCGGGCGGTAAGAACTCTCTGGCATCGCACTGAAATAAGGCTTAACTAGAGCGCCTCGAGGAGGTGGTGGTGCTGAATATGAGGGCCTGCTGGGCTGGCCCCTCCCAAGATGACCTATGCCCCCAGCTGGGGCGCCTTGGAGCTCTCTAGAAAAATGAAACCTCTTGTCCCGCTGCATCTGCTCTCTACCCCTATGATGGTAACCCTCAATCCTGTGAGCAATCTCTACTACCAACTAACAGGGAGTCCCCATCTCCACCTCTCGAGCCATGCTAGCCTGAATACCTAAGTGCAGTCATGCAACAAACTTCCGCACTCGCTCCGCCTCAGTAAGGAGTATCATCAGTGCATGCGAGAAAGCTCGGAGAATCTCGCCTCATAATCGGTCACGGAAATCTGACCAAGAAGATAAGACTAGTCCCAAGTCATGGGAGGAGAATCTGCTGGTCTACCAAGAAGATAAGACTGCCACTACCTACGTGCGCTGCCCTCCAACTGGAAATTAGAGAAATCCACCCCGTGAGACTCCAATATGCGCATGTTGTGCAGTCTGTCCCTGCACATGTCAATGAAGTCCTGAGGATCCTCATGTTTCTCACCCCCAAAGACTGGAGGGTGAAGCCTAGTCCATCTGTGCAGAATCTTCTGCGGCTCGCCGGTCGCAGCTAGTCTAGGATCAAGCACAATTGCTGCTACTAGTTGGGCTTTGGCCACGTGAAGAATGCTTGGAGTATGATATACATCGGTTGCATGCCCATGAGCCTTAGCAAAAGGGGTATGTGCTCCCCCTCCCGCCTGAGATGCGGCTGAGTCTGATAGAAGTAAACCGGTCTGAGTCATGGAGACCATGAATCATAACATACGACCCATGACCTCCTGGAAGCCCGGTGCTGTCAAGAAGCCGACCGGGGCTGGCTCTGCTACGGGCACCTCGCCCTGCCCTCAACTATGGGATCCTCCACTGGATCCACTAGTGGTGCAACTGGGGAAACTCTGGGATGTCCTCGCCCCTACCTCGGGCCGGTGCCCTCCCCCGGCCTCTACCTCGGTCTCTAGCCACGGGGGAGCAGCTCGTCTGGGGTCGGGAACGTCTATTGCGCGCGTCCTCACCATCTGTGAGAGAATAGAAGGAAAAAACTTAGTATACCATCAACTGCACGATAGGAGATGAATAAAGGGTAGTTTCCTAACATCTAATAACCTCTCGAAGATAAGTACAGACGTCTCCGTACTGATTTGCAAGACTCTATTAGACCTTCCCATAACCTGTGAGACCTACGTGAACCTCGGCATTCGTATTAGCTCGTTCGAGGTAAGTTCTCCTCTAAACTTAGTGATGAGGGTATGAAACCCTGCATTACGTGTTATGTGATTGTTATTGAGGTGACACACATGCTAGGTGACGGGCGTGTGGGCGTGCACCATGTGAATTGGGACTTTATGGTTCCCATGGCACTGTATAGTGGCCCTATTTTTTCGATATCTGTGTTTTCACCATGTGATAAAGTAATGGAGTTGTCAATCATGTTTAGAATTTATGGTGATACTGTTGAGACTCATAGTGGTCGTTTCTTGCTGTCATTTCACAGACTTCATTGATATTTTGTACTTAGTCATGTTCATGCATTCATATCATATCTCAGTATCAGTTGTTATTTATAGATACATCATATTCTTGTTGTCGGGTTAGTTTCATGACATTGTGAGCCCGAAAGTGAGATTGGAGAGATTGATGACTGAGTAAGGCCGGAGGCCTGGTTGTGAGGATGATGATACCATAGCACGTGAGTTGCCCATGTAGCACGTGAGTTGTCCGTGCGGATCCAGGTATTGATATCATAGCACGTGAGTTGTCCGTATGGATCCAGATATTGATATTATGGCGCGTGAGTTATCCGTGCAGATTATAGCGCTTGGGTTGTAGGAGTCCCTCCGGAGTCTGAATACCCCCAATGAGCACAGTCGACTATAAATGTGTATGGATCAGGCTGCACGTCGCAGCAGTGATTATACAGGTTGTGTGTCTGAGAGTGCTGAGCATTGAGCAGTGAGATTGAGTACTTTGAGAGTGTGAGTACATGATTCATCTCTGAGATACATGGAATTTTCATGCACACATGTCATACGGGCATAGAGATGCATTTTTCCTCATGCTATATAGTATCACGTCATCCATGACTTATTATACATGTTGATATATGGGCTTAAAGAGGTATTTTATACTTGTTATTTTAGAAAGAAAATGAAACATATTATTTGTTGTTGAAAGGATTTTGGGAAAAATCACAGTTTCAAACTTAGCTGTATTTGTTTGGCATTTTCGGCAAAAAGAATTGAGTTTTCACTAAGATATTTGAAAACATGCCTATTTTTCTGGAACTGTGAATGAGTTGAGAATTTTACTTTTGAGATACCCCTTTTATTAATTGTATTATGCTGTTATGCACTATTGTAGAATATCGGTATTGGACCCGACCTTGTGATAGCTCGTCGCTGCTTTCAACCTAAGGTTAGGTTTGTTACTTACTCAGTACATGGGGTCGATTGTACTGATACTACACTTCTGCACATCGCGTGCAGATGTTGGCTGGTGTTGTTGCCTCTTTTGTTCGGGGTAGCCTTCCGTTATGAAACTCTGTTTATGTACTTTTCAAACAGATCGTGTATTTATTTCATTTCGGTTTTGTAAACTATATTCTTGGAAGCTCATGATTTGTACTACCATTCCTTGGGGAAAAGGTATAAAATTCAGTAAATTACTTTCATTTAATTGTCTTGTTAATATAATTGAAATTGTATAATTATTAGTTGGCTTACCTAGCGGGTTGGGTTAGGTGCCATCACGACTAGTATATTTGGGGTCGTGACAAAGAGGTATTGATACTCTCACCAAGAGAATGAATATCAGAAGTAATATCTTAAGCACATGACGACATAAAAAATGCCTGTATGCTTACTTATCCTAATATTAATAAAAATTACATAGTTCATGCAAGACATGCATTCGTGATATTTAAAAACTCTAAATCAAGAATAAAAATAACACCAAACATAATTATAGTATAATGCAGCTAGTCGACTTAAGCAATATACATTTATCATATTGCACTTAACAAATAGTAACTAGATATGCATCACATTATAATGCATCAAAAGAAACTTTGATAAACTTTAAAGATACCAGTCTCTCAAGTTTTACCAGCAAGTGTAATAGTTCTTTCATACTCTATAGAGTATGTATAAACTTTGAAGAACCTTTAAGCATGTGCCTGGACCAACCATTATGCAAATCTCATTTATCCCTTTTTATAGCTGGACTCAGAATTCCTGCAAAATAAATTAATTTGTTTTTAATACACAAATCTTTTTGGGTCCTTGAGGGTTAGTAGCTAGTGTAATATGAGATGATGTTTAACTCTCCAAACATATTTTGATCTAACATAAATTTTTGCATAATTACATGCAAATACTTTATGTCCAAAATTTCCACAATAATGGCATGTAATATGAGAAGAAGAGTGTTTACCTGCATCTGCCTTATTAGTTGACTTGGAACTTCCTTCAGTCAATTTGTTTAAAGTAGGATGTTTACTAGTAGATCCCTTTTCAGTCGACTTATACTTGTTAAGCCAAGGAGACGACTTTGATCAAACAAAGTAGTGGCTGGAGGATTTGTGCAAGCTGCTTATTTGTTTGCGAAGCTTAAAATTTTCTTGTTGAATCAAGTTGTTCTCCACCAAATATTCTTCAAGCTGAATATCCCAGTCTTTCTTTTCGTTTCTCAACTTTTTATATTCTTCAAGTTGGACATCCCAATTCTCTTTCCTCAACTTATTATATTAATTGAGAACTTTCTCAAGTTCGTTGAGAACCAATTCAATATTTTTCTGCAATTCATCACATTTATTGCAATACGTAATAGGAGTAGCACCTTGTCAGTTTCTCCTATTGACATGAAACATAGGTTCTGCATTCTTTCGTGATCGTTTTCTTCTTCAGATTCATCCATGTTGCCTTTGAGATCACAATCCATAATAGCATTGAGGAACACCTCGTCAGTTTCTCCTCTTTCCTTGAGAGATATTTTTGTCATTTCTTCTTAATCATCCTCGTCGCTCCAAGTTGAGATTCTACGATTTTTGTTCTTGAGGTTAGTAACTTTTAATTTCATATGTCCAAGTTTACCACATTTATAGCAGCATACGTTCTCTTGTTCTTGATCATAATTCTTGTGGTTCTTTTGATGATTCTGAATGGATTGATATTTTCTATTCTGCTTCTTTCTATTCTTCTTTTTTCTCATCCTAGGTATTACGGCCATGTCTTCCCGATCTTCACCATTTTCAGATTCTTCAAGATTTGACTTGGATTTAATTTTCGTAAGTTTGTTGGTGTCCCCATGGATATTTTCCAATTTGTCCCATATAGCTTTAGCAGTCTCACAAGTGGATATTTTCTTATATTATTCTTCACTAATCGCACAATAGAGCATGTTGATTGCTCTAGTGTGTGTTTGCATAATATCCAACTATTCTTTTGTAGTCAAATATGAGTGCCCCTTTTACAAGCTTCGTTCTATCACTGTTGTTCAGAATAGGCCTTGGTCTATTCTGAAAAACTAGACAGGCCCGATTGGTGGCCTTCTTGTTGTGTAAACCTCTTGAAGTACGGTTACAGTAATTTGATGAACTATCATGGATCTTTCCTCACTTGTTGTTAAACAAAAATAAATATGTGAGACCTGCTCTGATAAGAATTGATATAAGAGGGGAGGGGTGAATTAAATGCCTATTAAAAATTAGTCGACTACGGTACAGGCTTAGTCGACTGATACAGAGATAGTCTGCATAGAACTGTTAGTCCTTTAGATTTAAACAAGTGTAAATCACAACAAATAGTAAAGGAATAGAAGATAATATGATAACGATAAAGTTAATGACACCAGGAATTTTTATACCGGTTAGGAACCAATGTGGTATCCTACTCAGTCTCATTGGGTTGCAAGGATGTTATCTCTTGATCTCTTTGTAATATGAGTTGAGTACAACTTGTGTGATTTTCAACGTTCACCACCAACATTTACAGGGTTGGTTTTCACTCTCTCACCAACAACGAACAAGGGTTGGTTTTCACTCGGTCACCAACAATGACCCTTTGTTTTTTTTAATCGCTCACCAAAGAAACGAACAATGACACAACCTCTCAGTATTTTTCCCTTTCTCTCTATCTTTTATGACACGTATAAACTTAAGAATATAGTGCTTGACTAAGTTGTAGAAAGAGTAGGAAAGTTTTCTGAGAAGCTGGTTCTTTTCTTCTTCCCGAGATGCTCCTATTTATTTAGCCTTCGATTTTGACTATTGCTAATAGAAAATTCTGATCACTTTGAATATTTCTTTAAGTTGCTTTGTCAGCAAGAAATTTTTTGCTTTGGTGAATGGATGGATATCTTAGTTCTTGAAGATATTCAATCAATTTAAGTATTGACTTCAATTGTATCCCAAAAAGATTTGAATGGCATGAGAATCGTATTGATGGAGTCTAAAATATATCTTGTCATAACTAGATCTCCTTGTTTCCTTATCCAAATCCATACTCAAATATTCTTAATAGTTCCATGTACTCACGTTGGAAATAGTAAGTAATTACTGTTCCTTCTTTGACGCACAATAGATTTCTCTTCCCGACTAAATATGGATCTTCTTTTATTTGTTGCCTTGATAATCTCTTTATCAGGATCTTCTTTTTCATTTATTCTGAGATCTTGAATTGACCCTTCTTTTAATAGTCTTGTGTAAGAATCTTCATGGTCTTCAAATAAATTCCTTAATTTAGTAAATAATCTTCGTTGAACAATAATATTCCTTTGATATCCCCGAACTCTATAATCAATCCTTGCATATTTTCTTTCTATTTGAGCGTCCAAAATATATTCTTGAACATCTCATATTTCCATAACTCTTGTTGGATTTCCTTTTAGAGTAACTAACTTCTTTGAACTCCTCTTCTTATGGTAGTTGTACATATATGATCTCTTATTTAAGAAATCCCAAGAGAATTTCAAGATCCTTTAACTTTGTCCTTGGATTTTGACTTTTGTATCCAATATGAATATCTCAATGACCATTTATTATTTCTACAAATATGAAATAATTTCCTTTTGAATGATCTCAATATATCTTTGTCTCCTTTCTTGAGTAAAAAATAGCATTGGAACTCTGCAATATTTTCCTTGATTGTTGTAAGTAAGAATCTTCCTTGTATGAAATCTTCTTCCTCCAGTGCCTAAGTTTCCTTCTTTGGCGTGATGAAAATCTCTTTTTGCCCTTGATTATTGCCTCTTGATTTATGTACTTGAATTAATAATCTGATCAAATCCTTCTCCATTTAACTGTCAATAAAATTTACACAAGTAAATATTCTTTGATTAAAACTTATGTTGGTTTGGTATCATCAAAATCAATACATGAAACCTTGGGACTAATAGAACGAATGCCAAGATACTTGGATAAACTATAGGTAATGCTACATCGGTTCAAGGAGTGAACTTTACAGCATGTACCTCAATAATATAACAACAAATCCGATGCTCTTGCTAATTTAGGATCATCAGTCGATGACGATGAATTCAACTCGGGAACGGTCATACAACTCATGAGATCGGTAGTGGAATATGGTGACCTCGAGATAAACTCAACAAGCCTAACTTGGGACTGAAGAAACAAATATCTGAAGACCGGAAAACTATCCTCTGATCCTAAAGACTCGAGGGCTCTACGTATAAAGGCGGCCCTGTTCAGCTTGTCCGAAGACGGTACCCTATTCAGGAGAACATTCGATGGCCCACTCGCCATATGTCTAGGACCGAGAGATACCGAGTATGTTTTAAGGGAAGTCCACGAAGGCACCTGCGGAAATCATTTGGGCGCCGAATCATTAGTTCGGAAAGTAATCAGAAACGGCTACTACTGGATCGACATTGAAAAGGACGCGAAGGATCCTATCAACACCCAATCACCCTAGTGGGAACGGGCAAGCGGAGTCCACGAACAAAACCATACTCCAAATCCTCAAAAAGAGGTTGACCGACGTCAAAAGAAAACGGAAGGAGAATTTTGCTCGAAGTCCTATGGGTGTTTCTCCCAAATGCACACATAATTATACGTGATCGACAAGTAATATAGGATTGTAAGTCCAGATATCGTACCCACAGGGACTTGTGCTTAACTATCAACTAAATTAAACGAAGACAATTAATCTATTCAAGCGATTTTCTAAAGTGTGATCAATTAATTATAAATAATCTAGAGTAGAAAACAAATAGATTAAATGTCACGACCCAAAATCCCAAACGGGTCGTGATGGCGCCCAACCCCGGAGTCAGGCAAGCCAACATTTGTTTACTAGTGAGATTTTCCTTATTAACATACCAATCCCATGTATTTCCCAAAGTTTTAACTTAACTCGTTTAAATAAAAGCGGAAACATTTACCAATTTAATTACATACAACCAAAATGATCGATCCAATATATATACAGTCCCAAAATAAGAATCTACCAAGTGTGTGCCAGGAACTAGTGTCACAAGTCAATAGGCGACTAGTAGAATATACAAAAGATGATACATGATGTACTGCTGTCTGAAAGGATATAGACAGAAATGAACAAAATATAACTCTATAGCAAAGCTGGGAATCGCCAAGGGAGGCAGCTCACCGTGGAGTCAGGTCCGGAATATGTCAAGCTCTGGTCGGATAACCAGAAACACCAGCCCCAGAACATGTACAATTAAGTACAAAAGTGCAGCATGAGTACATAATATATATGTACCCAGTGAGTATCCCGCATAACCTCGAAGAGGTAGTGACGAGAGGTCGACATGACACTCACTAAGGTCCAACAGTATAATTTAACAGAATATAATAAAAACAGTAGGCACGTAAGGCAGTGAAGCAACAAGTATATATGTAAGATACTGAAATCCAGGAAGAATACTGAGGATAAATAAAACAATTACCACTTCACTTTTTCCTAAATATATGTGAGATAAAGATCATGAAATTTAATAACAAATAAATCATACGCATGCAGGGTAAAGACAACCGGCCGGAGTCATAGGATAGGCATGCTCGTGCACTGCCGAGGATCGAATGGCCCGTACCAAAAGTGCACCTCTCAACCTCTCTATGCACTGCCGAGGGTCGATCGGCCCGTCCCAAAAGTGCATCTCTCAACCTCTCTACGCACTGCCGATGATCGATCGGCCCGTCCCAAAAGTGCGTCTCTCAATCTCTCTATGCACTGCCGAGGATCGATCGGCCCGTCCCAAAAGTGCATCTCTCAATCTCAAGCCATCTGCGCTGCCTCAAATTAAGATCCTTCTGCTTGAACAAGTGCTGCAAGATACGGTGGTCTGTATAAACCTCTCAGGACACTCCATACAAATAGTGCCTCCAAATCTTAAGAGCATGAACAATCGCCGCCAACTCTAAATCGTGCACAGGGTAATTCTTCTCATGAACCTTCAGCTGGCGTGAAGCATAAGCAATAACTCTCCCCTCCTGCATCAATACACACCCCAAGCCAACGCGTGAAGCGTCACAATATACCGTGTACATCCCAGAATGGGAAGGCAATACTAGAACTTGTGCTGAGGTCAATGCTGTCTTGAGCTTCTGAAAGCTTGCCACACACTCGTCAGACCATCGAAACAGGGCATTCTTCTGAGTCAATCTAGTCAATGGATCTGCAATAGAAGAGAAAACCTCCACAAATTGGCGATAATAGCCTGCGAGGCCCAAAAAGCTCCTGATCTCTGTAGCTGAAGTAGGATGCGACCAACTCTGAACTGCCTCGATGTTCTGAGGATCAACCTTGATACCCTCTCTGGATACCATATGCCCTAAAAACGCCACGGAATCCAACCAAAACTCACACTTGGAGAACTTAGCATATAGCTTCTGTTCTCGCAAGGTCTGGAGCACAACCCTCAAATGCTGCCCGTGCTCCCCCAGGCTACGGGAGTAAATCAAAATGTCATCAATGAAGACAATGACGAAGGAATCAATATACGGCTTGAACACCCTATTCATCAAGTCCATGAATGCTGCTGGGGCATTAGTCAAGCCAAAGGACATCACTAGGAACTCATAATGGCCATATCTCGTACGAAAAGCAGTCTTCGGAACATCTGAAGCCTGAATCCTCAACTGATGATACCCTGATCTCAAATCAATCTTAGAAAACACATGAGCACCCTGCAACTGGTCAAACAAATCATCGATGCGCGGTAAGGGATACTTTTTCTTAATGGTAACCTTGTTCAACTGGCGGTAATCAATACACATCCGCATAGACCCATCCTTTTTCTTCACAAATAAAACTGGAGCACCCCACGGCGATACACTCGGTCTGATGAAGCCCTTAGCTAATAACTCCTCAAGCTGATCCTTCAACTCTTTCGGAGCCATACGGTATGGAGGAATGGATATAGCCTGGGTGCCTGGAGCTAAATCAATGTAGAAGTCAATATCACGGTCCAGAGGCATGCCCGGAAGATCCGAAGGAAATACATCAGCAAACTCTCGAAGCACTGGAACGAATCAATCGTCGGTGACTCGGCGGTGGTGTCCCACACATAAGCCAAATAGGCTAGACAACCCTTCTCGACCATATGTCGAGCCTTCAAGAATGAAATAACCCGGCTGGCTGCGCTAACTGAAGAACCCCTCCACTCCAGCCTAGGTGACTCAGGCATGCCTAGCGTAACTGTCTTGGCATGGAAATCAAGCACGACATGATAGGGAGATAGCCAATACATGCCTAGAATAACCTCAAAATCAACCATGTCGAGCAGTAAAAGGTCAGATCTAGTCTCGAACCCACAGAAGGTGATCATACAAGACCCATACACCCGATCTACCACCACATAGTCGCCCACAGGAGTCGACACACATATAGGAGATCCCAAAGACTCTCGAGAGACATCCAGAGAAGGGGCAAATAGGGCTGAAACATATGAATAAGTGGATCCTGGATCAAACAATACTGAAGCCTCTCTACCACATACTAAGATAATACATGTGATCACGGCGTCTGAGGCCACTGCATCTGATCTGGCCAGAATAGCATAAAACCTGGCTGGAGCACCTGAAGACTGAGCCCCACCGGAGTGAACAGGAGCTTCATGACCTCCCCCTGATTGGCCTCCACCTCTAGGATGACCCCTACCGGCCTGTCCTCCACCTCTAGGTGGCCGGACTGCTGGTGCCGAACCCATCAGCTGATAGCTCTGTTGTACAGCCTTGCCCCGATACTGGGGACACTGCCTCATCATATGACCTAGCTCTCCACACTCATAACAATGCCCAGGTGGCACAGTCTGTTGCCCTGAGGAAGATCCCTGAAGGGCCTGAGGGCGATGAGAGCCCTTAGGCATAGCACTAAAATAAGGATCAGAGGATCTCAGATGACTGGAATAACCACTGTGTGAACTCTGAATGCCTGGAGGACGGTAGGAACGCTTTGGCATGGCACTGAAATGAGGCCTCGCTGGAACACCTCGGGGAGGTGGTGGAGGTGCTGAATATAAAGTCCTGCTAGACTGACCACTACTATGCTGACCCCTGCCCCTAGCTGGGGCACCTCTGAAATCCCCTGAGAACCTAGCCCTCTTGTCCTGCTGACCCTGCTCCCTGCTCCTCGACCGATAACCCTCGATCCTATGAGCAATCTCTACTACGAGCTGATAAGGGGTACCCATCTCCACCTCTCGAGCAATGGTGGATCTAATACCTGGATGCAAGCCTGCTACAAACCTCCGAACTCTCTCAGCATCGGTAGGCAATATCATAAGAGCATGGCGTGACAGCTCTGAAAATCTGGCCTCATAATCTATCACGGACATCTGCCCCTGCTCTAGCCGCTCAAACTGACCCCACAGCTCTTCCCTCTTAGAGGGTGGAATATATCTATCCAAGAACATCTGTGTGAACTGCTCCCAAGTGATAGTAGGAGAATCGGCTGCCCTGCTGAGAATATAAGACTGCCACCACCTGCGAGCTCTGCCCTCTAATTGGAATGCAGTGAACTCCACTCCATGGGACGCTAGAATCCCCATGTTGTGCAGTCTATCCCTGCACCTATCAATGAAGTCTTGGGCATCCTCACCTCGCTCACCCCCAAAGACTGGAGGGCGCAAGCGAGTCCATCTGTCTAACATCTTATGTTGGTTGCCATCCGCAGCTGGTCTGGGCTCCGGTGGTGCCGCTACAGGCCGGGTACCACCCATGGGCAGCGTACCCGGGGTGTGATGTAATGCTGTCGTTGGTCCTGCGGCCTGGGCAGTAGGGGTCTGGGCTCCCCCTCCCACCTGTGAAGTGGCAGGATCTGCTGGAGGCACCTCATCCTGCTCCTCTAATATAGGGTCCTCTAGTGGTCGGACCGATATAGCTCTGGGACACCCTCGTCCCCTACCACGGGTCAGTGCCCTCCCCTGGCCTCGGACGGCGGGGGTAGTGGCCCTTAGCGGGTCCGGAACATCAGATGAACGCGTCCTCACCATCTGTGAGATAATAGAAGAATGAATTTAGTAAATCACAAGATGCACGATAGAGTAAGAACAAATAGAGATTTCCTAACACCCTCTAGCCTCCTGAAGATAAGTACAGATGTCACCGTACCGATCCGCAAGACTCTAATGGGTTCGCTCGTGACTCATGAGACTTACGTGAACCTAGTGCTCTGATACCATGTTGTCACGACCCAAAATCCCACACGGCTCGTGATGGCGCCCAACCCCGGAGTCAGGCAAGCCAACAATTGTTTACTAGTGAGATTTTCCTTATTAAAATACCAATCCCACATATTTCCCAAAGTTTTAACTTAACTCATTTAAATAAAAGTGGAAACATTTACCAATTTAATTACATACAGCCAAAGTGATCGTGATCCAATATATATACAGTCCCAAAATAAGAATCTACCAAGTGTGTGCCAGGAACTAGTGTCACAAGTCAATAGGCGACTAGTAGAATATACAAAAGATGATACATGATGTACTGCTGTCTGAAAGGATATACACAGAAATGAACAAAAGATAACTCCATAGCACAGCTGGGAATCGCCAAGGGAGGCAGCTCACCGTGGACTCAAGTCTGAAATATGTCAAGCTCCGGTCGGATAACCAGAAACACCATCCCCAAAACCTGTACAATTAAGTACAGAAGTGCAGCATGAGTAGATAATATATATGTACCCAGTGCGTATCCCGCCTAACCTCGAAGAGGTAGTGACGAGAGGTCGACATGACACTCACTAAGGTCCAACAGTATAATTTAACAAAATATAATAAAAACAGTAGGCACGTAAGGCAGTGAAGCAACAAGTATATATGTAAGATACTGAAATCCAAGAAGAATACTGAGGATAAATAAAACAATTATCCCTTCACTTTTTCCCAAATATCTGTCAGATCAATTTCATGAAATTTAATATCAAATAAATCATACGCATGCAGGGTAAGGACAACCGGCCAGAGTCATAGGATAGTCACGCTCGTGCACTGCCGAGGATCGATCGGCCCGTCCCAAAAGTGCGTCTCTCAATAAAGTGCGGGAAAACACACTCCGCTCGCGAAATACAATTTGTGAAGCGGTCACATGCACATACATTATTCTTTTTTAAAAGAGAATAACTTTCCACGAATAATTTCTTACAAGTTTTTCTCAAATTTCATAACTTCGGGGATGTAAGCAACATGAAATGTAAATTCAGCACGCATATAATTCATATCAAGTAAAACACAAGGCATGATGTGGGCCTAACTACCCGAACATAATAGTAATATTCGCTACGTAGGGACTCTCGTCAATTTGTACGTACGTAGCCCCCACAAGTTATAACATATAGCATTTAAATCACCTAGGGGGACAATTACCTCTTACAAGGTTAGAAAGGAGACTCACCTCGTGTCGAATCTACCCCTCGGACCAAGGATGCGCCCGAATCTCCGAACTCTACACACGAGGACTCGCCACTAGCCAAATACGGTATAATGACATCAATGCATGCTCAAAGTAGGGAAATTATCCTAATTTTTCAATAATTCAACATTCTTGAGAAATTCCCAAAATCTAACCCTGGGCCTGCACGCTCGGATTCCAATAATTCTCGAAGGGAATACTCACCCAAAGCCTAAGGATCATTAATATACGATTCTTACTTGATTTCATAGCAAATTCACAGGAAATTCTCAAATTATCACAAGCTCTAGGTTACTACCCAATTCTTGATTTTTCACTAATTTATGTAGTTAATTAAGCTAGAAATCCATGCATGAAGCTAAGATTAGAGTAGATTTTACTTACCTTAAATGACCAGGTCGATAGCCCCTCAATAATGGTGGAAATCTCCTCAAGGAAGAAGAAGGAAATGAGAAAATGTGTTTAAAACTCGTGTATAAAAACACACTGTCTGGACAGTGTTTTCGCACCTGCGGTCTTGCACCTGCGAGAAAAATCTCGCACCTGCGGAAATGGACTGGGGAGCCTGGGCTCGCACCTGCGGAGTGAGACCGCACCTGCGGAATTTTGTCCGCACCTACGATAATTGGCCAGATCACTGGGGGTCGCACCTGCGACCCCCGTTAGGTGCTCGGGAGGCACCTGGGCCCACCCGAGCCCTAGTCCAAATATATAAACAAGTCCCAAATCATATTACGGACGCGCTAGAGCCTTCGTAACACCCAAAACAATGCTTAAACTCAAATTACACCTCCAAATCCTAAGAACCAAACTTAGGAACTTTAAGTTTTCTAGACTTCGCTAACAACACACCGAACTGACCTATACAACTCGGAATGACACCAAATTTTGCAGGAAAGTCATAATTAACATAACTGAACTATTCCTGGTCTCGAAATTTCGTTCGGACCTCGATAACACAAAAACACATACCAAACCAAAATAGGAACTTAAGGAACTTCTTATTTCAATATTGGGCGCCGAAATGCCCCTGGGTCATCAGAAACCCATTCTGAACATACGCCTAGGTCCGAAATCATCACACAGAGCTACCAGAACCGACGAAACTCGATTCCGAGGTTGTTTACCCAAAATGTTGACCGAAGTCAAACTCGGCCTTAAAGGCCAACCTTAAGGAACCAATTGTTCCTATTGCACTCTAAACACCTCCGAATCCCGGACCACTAGTCCCTGCAAGTCATAAATCATAAAAATCCACTATGGGAAGTTTCATTTCGGAGAACGGGGTCTCATACCGAAAAACGACTGGTCGGATCGTTACATTAAAGGAACAAGTTGGTGAAATTAAACATAAATTCAATGAGAGTTGATATTCTAGAGCTATGGGTTAGATAATAATCCCGTTGAGTCTTTCACTTAAATTGTCTAATTAATTTATCTTATTTATTGATTGCCAGGGTTAATATTGCTCGTAGCCTTCTCCCGAAGTACTACTCACCTATTCAAGCTAACCTAACGCCAATATTCCTATGGAATTAGGATTAACACGAACCCATTAATAATTCCCGTATAATAACCAAGCAAGACGATTAGGTATATTCCTACCCTAATCGCAAATTCATTTCCGATGCTCGAGTTCAAGATCTTTCTCTACTCAATCTTATATGCAATCTAAAATTCCCTCTCCCAAGTTCAATCCAAGATTCGTAGATAGTATGCACTTGGTGATCAAGCAATCAAATAATAAGCGCAAGATTAAAGAAATAAACCAACATGATAGAATAATAAGAACAATTCAAGCTTAAAACTACAACATTCATGTAGCACCCAAAACTCTAGAACTAATGAACTATGAAATTAAAGGAAGAGAAGAGAAGAAAAACTAGTTAGAAGCCTCCTCCAAGCGTGGTGTGTGTTCCCCCACGTGAAAATCCTTCAATATATGTTCGATCTCCTCCAAATTAGGTTTTGGAACCCTTTTATACAAGTTGGGCTGTGTAGGGCAGAAATAACCTCGTCCCAGACAAAATAGGAGAAATCACGCAACACAGCATGCAGACCAACGCGAGACACTTTCCTTAGCGCTGAAACCAGTGCGTTTTTACGTGCAATTCCTTCAATATTTCTTTTGAATTATAACTTTCTCTTTTGTTGTCTCCACTTGGGGAGACAAAACCCAAAGGGTGTCCCCCTTTTTATATTCTTTTAAGTTTTTTCTTTTTGTTTTGCGTTTTATTCAATTTTGCTCCAAATCTTTTCATCTTCACACTACTTTATTCCTACATAGTTAAAATATAATATTAAGCACAACGTAATATAATTAACACTCAAAATACGATTAAAAGTACTAGAACATGAGGCAACAATGGAAAAATATATGCTTTTTGGCTGAATATCAACACCCCACACTTAGACTCTTGCTCGTCCTCGAGTAAGCATTAAAACTACTCTCAATAAATCAAGCCTAGAAACACCACCACTTCGGTTGATACTAACAATTAGGCCCTATAGCAACTAAGACTTCTCTCATGTATGATTTTTTTGCGGGTACCTCACACTTAGTTTCAACAACCTGCTCACTTTTGCACTCGTCTATTGGATTTGACTCCATGCTCCTACTGCTACAAAATACAAAAATAACACAATAAAAATATAAACAAAAGTAAAAAGAAAAATAAAGTTGGGTTGCCTCCCAACAAGCGACTTATTTTTAGTCGTGGCACAACTCCACACTTTTACCATTTTTCTTTCCACTTTGAGGATATAAATTGCGCCCCCAATTTTGCATCAATTTTTCTGTCATGTTCATGGCGCGGTGATGTGAAATAGAGGAACCAAGCAATAGATATCGCACCTTGCACTTCTTGGCCCTTAAGTGAGGGATGTCATTTTGTCTCCTTGGCATCACAAATTTCAGAATATATGCACTTTATTCCCCATCCGTTGACTCCTCCATATGCTCGAATGGATCAATTCTCATGTCACCAAACAAACAAAATGTTGAAACATGGTTAGAATAAGGTTTGATGCGCTCCAACTCTAAAATCACTTCACTTTTGGCATCCTCACTTTTGCACACTTCGTCAACCTGGGCATTATGAATAATATTTTGTTTGAATAGTTAGAATTCCACTTTTTGCTCCACAAGCTGGCCAGTATCTACAATAATTGTTGTTGGGCATCAGACGCTTCAAACTTTTTATTCAATTGAGCCTGCAATTCATGAATATCTGAGCCAAATTGGTCTATCTCTTGCCTGAGCTAAGCTCTTTCGTCTATCAACTGTTCTATAATATTTGAAAGACCATTACTTAGAACCCCAGGAAATTTTACCAGTTGAGCTTGTTCCTCTAGCCAAGATTGGCTCACGATATCTGTTTCTTCAAAGTTATCTTCTTGTGGGAACTCGCTCTATTCGTCGATTTGAGTTCTTCTTGAAAATTGTCCATTAATTCGTCCATTCTAGCCTGCAGTCCTTTGATCGCTAAGGCGCCAAGAATTTGTTGTTCGGATACTTGCCTCATCATGCCCTGTTGCTCAACTACTGCTTGCCTCATCATGTCCATAATACGCGCAACGCGTTCCATATCGTCCACTTCCTTGCTTCTATCAAACTCATAAATATTATTAGAAATATTATAATAAGAGCTCTGAAAAGGATAATAATAGTTAGGACAATCATGCCAATGGCCACCTTGACAACCACACACATTACAAAAATTTCACACATAAGATTGAGATGCACAATTTTCCCACAAGTGTGGTCCTCCACAATATGGACAAGGATCACCATAATAAGAATAGGCAATATTCGAGCAATTCTCATTCCAAGAAGCCATGTCAACAAAGATAATAAAATATTAAACTAAGATAAAAATAA
Source organism: Nicotiana knightiana (assembly GCA_005239525.1). Classification (NCBI taxonomy): domain Eukaryota; kingdom Viridiplantae; phylum Streptophyta; class Magnoliopsida; order Solanales; family Solanaceae; genus Nicotiana; species Nicotiana knightiana. The sequence goes on along the minus strand of ML424356.1, from coordinate 73,692 downwards.
AAATAACTTGAGTAGACAAAAAGTAAAAATCTAATCTAGTAGAATAGTTAATTTCTAAGTCCCCGGCAACGGCGCCAAAAACTAGTTTCTCCCAAATGCACGCGCAAGTATACGTGGTTGACAAGTAATATAGGATTGTAAGTCCATATATCGTACCCACAGGGACTTGTGATTAACTACAACTAAATTAAACTAAGACAATTAATCTATTCAAGTGATTTTCTAAAGTGTGATTAATTAACTACAACTAATCTAGAGTAGCAAACAAAGAGATTAAGGCAACAAGTTGGCGAAATTAGACACGAATTCAATGAGAGCTGATATTCTAGAGCTATGGGTTAGCTAACAATATCGTTGAATCTTCACTTAAATTGTCTAATAAATTTATCTGGTTTATTGATTGACAGGGTTAATATTGCTCGTAGCCGTCTCCCGAAGTACTACTCGCAAATTCAAGCTAACCTAACGCCTATATTCCTATAGAATTAGGATTAACAAGAACGCGTTAATAATTCCTGTATAATAACCAAGCAAGGCAATTAGGTATATTCCTATCCTAACCGCAAATCCGTTCCCGATGCTCGAGTTCAAGATCTTGCTCTATTCAATCTTATATGCAATCTAGAATTCTCTCTCCCGAGTTCAATCCTAGATTCGTAGATAGTATTCAATTGGTGATCAATCAATCAAATAATAAACACAAGATTGATTAAATAAACCAACATGATAAAATACTAAGAACAATTCAAGCTTCAAACTACAACGTTCATGTAGCACCCAAAACTCTAGAATTAATGAACTTTGAAATTAAAGGAAGAGAAGAGAAGACAAGAAAAACTAGTTAGAAGCCTTCTCCAAGCGTGATGTGTGTTTCCCCACGTGAATTCTCCTTCAATATATGTTCGATCTCCTCCAAATTAGGTTTTGGACCCCTTTTACAAGAGTTGGGAGCGTGTAGGGATGAAATAACCTTGTCCCGGACGAAATAGGAGAAATCACGCAACACAACGTGCAGACCAGCGCGAGGCGCTGGCCTTAGCACTGAAACCAGAGCGTTTTACGTGCAATTCCTTCAATCTTTCTTTTGAATTATAACTTTCTCTTCTGTTGTCTCCACTTGGAGGGACAAAACCCAAAGGATGTCCCCATTTTTAAGTCCTTTTGGTTTTCTTTCTTTTTCTTTCGCATTTTATTTAATTTTGCTCCAAATCTTTTCATCTTTACACTGCTTTATTCCTACACAGTTAAAATACAATATTAAGCATAAAGTAATATAATTAACACTCAAAAAACTATTAAATGTACTATAACGTGAGGCAACAATGGGAAAATATATGCATTTTTGGTCGAATATCAACAACCCACACTTAGACTCTTGCTTGTCCTCGAGTAAGCATTAAAACTACTCTCAATAAATCAAGCCGAGAAACACCACCACTTCGGTTGATACTAATAGTTAAGCCCTATAGAAACTCAAACCATCAGATATACACTTTCTTATCATCGTGCAAGATATACAAGTCACAAACAACTAACAAATTTCTAACCTCCTAACCTTAGATACGGACTCTAACTTACCAAATTTAAGCTCGTTCACCTACTCTGTCAAAGAAGCTAATAACATCACCTATCTATCATGAAACAAGTTCCCTCACAAGAATAAATAGTAGATACACTCAAATCAAATAATGAATATAATTTAAGGACTTAGCTTCAAAGAACAACCCCCGCACTCACAAACGAATTCACATCTATACACAAAGAACCATAGGCTTTCCCATTATGTACATCTTTACTAATTAAGTATGCTCGAATAGAATCAAATAGGACTTTAACAGGTTGTAATGTTGGCTAGGGGATGGGTAGGAGAACTATATAGTATTAACTTACACTTCCCTAAGCACTTTGCACTTTTAGCCTTCATCACCAATTATTTTCTACGCTTCACTTAATTTTTTAGTCCTCTTTTCATCAATTGTTTCACAAGTATTTCCCTTATATCCAGAACATTTCTTCTTCTTTTTTTCAAAGCAATATTTTTTCATTTTTTTCATGTCACATTATTTCTAAGAGGATCTTTTCATCACTTTTCAGCTATCATTGGTCACCATATTTCACTTAATCATCCCTTTCTTCAAATTTATCAATTAATATCACTGTCTGAGCAACAGTACTCAAGGAAGCAGGGTGCAAAAACTAGGGATTCAACAGAAGAATCAAGACAAAAATACGGCTTCCAAACAAAAGGCCACAGGTTCAAAGGGCTAACTAATGGTACAATATATGAAAAGCCTAAAATTCACAAGACATATCAAATAAAGCCTATTCATCTTCTAAATAGTGCAACACTTTTATTTTGCTTAAATAACATAGAGGGAAAGTTCTAGACTAAATGCAAAACATGGAATGTATGCAAGAAATCCTCATCACACATGGCAAAAGTATCAATCAAGATAGATCAATTCTACTCTAAGACATACAGGATCATAGCGAACAACAAAATAAGAATAAGGTATAGACAGAGTTACAACCCTGAACTTAGGTGTCAGAAAGTCTGCTATTTTATTCATTACTCAAGCACTCAGAGAAAAGTACTACTGTCACGACCCAGAATTCCCACCGTCGGGACTGTGATGGCGCCTAACATTACACTTGTTAGGAAAGCCAACGTTCGAGGTTTTTTAGCCAATTCTTTACCTTTAGGTGATTAACAGTAAACAAGCCATAAATAAATTGAAATAAACGTGAAACTACATAAATAACAACTTTGATTACATATTATTACTACCCAGAATCTAGAGTCATAATTTGTGATGACCCAAAAGTTCATCTTATATTTTAGAACTCAATTTTGCGCTCTTTAGCCTTTAAAATCTCATTTTACCCTCCTTGATTTGTGTGCACAGTCCGGGCGTGATTTCGAAAAGCTTTTATGTTGAAAATTGACGAAATAATAATTTTTGACCTTAAAAGTTGATCTTAGTTGACTTCGGTCAATGTTTTAGGTAAACGGACCCGGACTCGTATTTTGATAGTCCCGGTGGGTCCGTAATAAAATAAGGGATCTAGGCGTATGCCCGTAATCGAATTATGAGGTCATTAGCTCGAGATATGAATTTTTATTGAAAATTAAAAGACCGATAATTTAATAATTTTAAGAAATTGGTTAATGTTTGATCTGGTTGGTATCAAGTCCATATTTTTTGTTCCGGAGCCCGGTACAGGTTCATTATGATATTTATACCTTATCTGGGAAATTTGGTGAGAAACGGAACTAATCTGACGTGATTCGGACGTCCGGTTGTGAAAATAGTAATTTCAAAGTGTTCTTGGGAATTTCATGTGATTTGGTGTTAAATTCATAGTTCTAGCTGTTATTTTGGTGATTTGATTGCACGAGCAAGGTCGTATGATGTTGTTAGACTTGTGTGCATGTTTTGTTTGGAGTCCCGAGGGCTCGGGTAAGTTTCAGATAGGCTATAGAGTGAAATTAACTTATGAAAAATTTCTGGTGTCCTTCAGGTCTGCAGGTCTCGCAATTGCGAGATCTGGCTCGCAAATGCGAGCCTCGCATTTGCGAAGATTCATATCATTTGCGAGCATGGGCTGGGAGTAGGGATTCCTGCATTTGCGAGATTTATGTCGCATTTGTGCAAGTCCAATATTCGCAATTGCGAACAAATGTTCGCATTTGCGAAGGCTACAGAAATGCGAGGGGTTCGCATTTGCGATATCTTTCTCGCATGCAAATGCGACATATGCAGCTGGTAAATCTTGTCTTGGACAGGATTTTTCTCATTTTTCAAAACTTTCAAACACAAGATACCCTCTAGGCAATTTTCCAAAGACTACTTCTTCCCCAAATCATAGGTAAGTGATTCTTAACTCGTTTCTTTCAATATTTCACTTCATTTTACAAGATTTCAACCTAAAGTCTAGGAATTTCATGGTAAAATTTGGGGGTTTGGGTAGAATTAGGGATTTTTGGGAAATTGGAAATTAGACCACAATTTGGGGTCGAATTTCGAAACTAGTTACATATTCGGGCTTGGGGATGAATGGGTTTTAGTACGAACCTCGAGTTTTGACCAAGCAGGCCCGGGGTCGATTTTTGACTTTTTGGAGGAAATGTTGGGAAACCTAAATTTATGTATTGAAATTGATTTCTTTAGCAATATTTGATGTTATTAAGTTAATTATGGCTAGATACGAATGGTTCGGAGGTGGAAACTAGAGGAAAAACAGTAGTTGAGCAGTGAGTGGCATGTGGATCGAGGTAACTGTTGTGTCTAACCTTGACTTGAGTGAATTAGGAACCCTCAGATTATTTGATTATGTGAAATCCATGTGACCGGAGTATATGTGAGGTGACGAGTGATTATACGTCGCCAAATTTTGTGTTTTCTCTGATTTACTACTTTCCTTTAATTGTTTCATTCCCTGTCTTAATTGTTATATGCTCTAAATGCTTCCATGCTTAACAGTTACGTGTTAATCAACATCTTCTCCTGTTAGCTATGTTAGTTATTCCCATAGGTCCCCTAATCCCTGTTATTTGCTTAATTTGACTTGTTTGCACCTTTTTATTGTAAATTGCTGGATTGGTCTCGATGTGTAATATTATTTGAGTAGACTTTATATTGATCAAGGTTTTCTTTGCTTGGTTCAATTTGGTATTTATTTATCGTAAAGGCCTTGTGATTTAGACTGTAAATTGACTGTGTTTATTGAGTGTTTGGTATTGATATGGTGGGATCGGGATACACGTCGCAGCAGGAGGAATAAGGGAGGATTGATAAGGAGGAATAAGGGTGAATATGTTTATACGGTGGGATCGGGTTGCACGCCGCAACAGGAGGAATAAGAGTGGATTGATATGGTGAAATAAGGGTGAATTATCCTATTGATATTGATATATGGTGGGACCGGGTTGCGCGCCGCAACGTATATACACACACTATTTACTGTTACTATTATTGTTACGGAGGAATAAGGGAAAATTTTTTATGTCTGGTGGTATCGGGTTGCACGCCGCAACAAAACTCTATGTTTCTAGTTCCTGAAGGGTATTTCTTTCCAGTATTTCTTTCATTATCTGATATAGTAAGGATTGGTAATTCTGGACGACACTGGTTCACTCTAGAGATTGTGGTTATCGGTTTCAGTTGGTTGTTTTGTTTTGTTATATATTTCTATTATTCTGTCATTTATATACTGCGTACAATTTTGTATAGATGCCCCGCCTTAGCTTCGTCACTACCTCGTTGAGGTTAGGCTCGGCACTTACCAGTACATGGGGACGGTTGTACTGATACTACACTCTGCACATTGTGCAGATTTTGGAGAAGGCCCCAGCAGCGGTCATTAGTGAGCTCGGATCAGATATCTGCAGAGACTTGAGGTACGACTGTTCAGCGCCCGCAACACCTGGAGTCCCCATCCTCTTTTCTTTATTTGTACCATTTCATTCAAACAGTTGTATACTCATTGCATTCCTTTATGTGTATTACTTTAGAAGCCCGTGAACTCGTGACACCAGATTCAGGGAATTATAATAGACGATTTGCTATTTAAACTACCGCATTTGTACATAGAACATATCTATTATTTCAATTCGTTATCAATGTTACTGTTTAAACTGCTAAAAGAAGTAAAAATGTTCTAACGTTTTCTTGCCTAGCAAGTGAACTGTTTAGGCGCCATCACGATCCCGACGGTGGGAATTTCGGGTCGTGACAAATTGGTATCAGAGCACTAGGTTACATATGTCTCACAAGTCATGAGCAAACTTAGTAGAGTCTGGAGGATTGGTACGCAGACGTCTGTACTTATCTCTCAAAGGCTATAAAGCTAGGAACAAATTTCACTTTTATTCAACTCTGTCGTACGATTTTGTTCTCTCAACACTGATTGAACTCTCATATTCTCATTCTCTCGCAGATGGAGAGAATGCTAACTGCTTCTTCAGCTGGGCAGTATCCAGAGCCTCCATCAGCAGCTCCTACGGGGGGCAGAGGTCGAGGCCGTGCCAAAGGCCAAGGGAGGGGTAGGGCTCAGCCCAGAGCCCGAGCAGCAGCCCCAGCTGTGGAGCCTCAGGTAGAGTTCGATGAGGAGGTTCCAGCTCAGACTGTTCCTACCGGACCAGCTCAGGTCCCAGAGGGGTTTATTCCCACCCCAGTGCTTCAGGATGCTTTGGTCCGATTGGTGGGCCTTATGGAGAGTGTGGCCCAAACTGGCACATTCCTCATGGAACCAGCCGTATCTAAGGCTGGAGAAAGAGCCCAGACTCCTGCTACTGACACTTCGGATCAGATGGCTCCCTGGTTTCAGGCTCCAGCAGCTCATCCGGTCGGAGTAATTCAGCCGGTTGTTGCGGCAAAACCAAGTGATGGGTCAGCTATGGCTTTGAGGAGATTGGATAGGTTTACCAAGATCTTTCCAGTCCATCTCAGTGGTGCCACTTTAGAGGATCCCCAGGAGTATCTTGATAGTTGTCATGAGATTCTTCAAAACATGCGTATATTGGAGACCAATGGGGTCGACTTTGTTGCTTTTCAGATGACTGGTTCCGCCAAGAAATGTTGGAGGGATTATTTGTTGACCAGATCAGCTGGGTCGCCTGCTTTTACTGGGTACCAGTTCTCACATATCTTCTTAGAGAAGTTTCTGCCTATCACCTTGAGAGAGGAGCGCCACCATCAGTTCGAGCGTCTCCAGCAGGGCAGCATGACTATTACTCAGTATGAGTCCCATTTTGTGGATTTGGCCCATCATGCTATTGTTTTGCTTCCCATATAGAGAGAGGGGGTGAGGAGCTTTATTGAGGGACTTTCTTAGCCTAATAGATTACCGATGGCTAAAGAGATTGGGAACGAGATTTCTTTCCAAAATGCGGCCAATGTCGCTAGATGAGTCGAGATGGTTCTTGGACAGGGAGGTTAGGGGTCAGACAAGAGACCTCGTCATTCCAGTGGATTCAGCGGCGCCTCATCTGGAGGCAGGGGTACTTTTGCTAGAGGCCATCCTCCTAGGCCGTACCATTCAGTGCTTCAGGCATCCCACAATGCTTCAGGGAGTCGTGGTTCTTATGTACCTCCTTCTGGGCAGCCAGCCTATAGTGCACCACCAACTCCTATTAGAGCACCTCCTCTTCAGAGTTATTATCGTGGTCAGTCGGCTCGTCCGGGTTAGTCTCAGTTTCCACAGCCACAGTATCAGGATGTATGTTTCGAGTATGGTGATTATGCGCATATCCGGAGGACCTGTTCGACATTATTGGGTGTTCAGCCACAGCATCAGGGTTCTCGTGCCATGGTTCTGGTACCAATTATTGCACCGCTTGCTCAGCTATCCAGAGGCAGGGGTCAGGTAGTCAGAGGTAGGGTCCAGACTGTTAAAGGTGGAGGTAAGTACGTTAAAGGTGGAGGCCCGCCAACTAGAGTTCGTCCCAAGGATATGGTTCAGAGTGGTGGAGTCCAGCCCCGATGTTATGCCTTTCCAGCCATACCTGAGGCTGAGTCATCCGATGATGTTATTATAGGTATTGTTTTTGTTTGTAGTAGAGGTGCTTCAGTTCTATTTGATCCGGGGTCTACTTACTCATATGTGTCATCTTATTTTGCTTCATATTTTGTTGTGCTCTTGTGATTCCTTGAGTGCCCCCGTATATGTGTCCACACCTGTGGGGGATGCTATTCTTGTAGATTGTGTATATCCTTCGTGTGTGGTCACTATTGGGAGTCTTGAGGCCAATGTAGACCTTCTACTCTTAGATATGGTCGATTCTGATGTTATATTGGGTATGTATTGGTTGTCACCTTATCATGCTATTTTGGATTTCACGCCAATACAGTGACATTATCCTTGTCGAGGTTGCCTCGATTAGAGTGGAGAGGGACTCCTGACATTCTACCAGCAGGGTTATTTCTTATATGAAGGCTCGGCATATGGTCGAGAAGAGGTGTTTGGCATATTTGGCTTATGTTCGTGATTCTAGTGCAGAGGTTCCTTCTATGGATTTTGTGCCTGTTTTTCGTGAGTTTCCATAGGTATTTCTTGCAGACCTGCCGGGGATGCCACCTGACAAGGATATTGATTTCTGTATTGGTTTGGCTTCGGGAACTCATTCCATTTCCATTCTGCCATACTGGATGGCCCCGCGTGAGTTGAAAAAATTGAAGGAACATTTGCAGGATTTACTCGATAAGGGATTCATTAGACCTAGTGCCTCGCCCTAGGGTGCACCAATTTTGTTTGTGAAGAAGAAGGATGGGTCTATGAGAAGTGTATCGGCAGTTGAAAAAAGTCACCATCAAGAACAAGTATCTGTTGATGAGAATTGATGATTTATTTGATCAGTTTCAGGGTGCCAAGGTGTTTTCCAAGATTCATTTGAGATCTGGCTACCATCAGTTGAGGATTAAGGCATCCGATGTCCTTAAGACAGCTTTTCGGACTTTTTGGTGATGTCCTTTGGGTTGACCAATACCCCGGCAACATTTATGGATTTGATGAACCGAGTGTTCAAGCCTTATTTGGATTCCTTTGTGATTGTGTTTATTGATGACATCTTGATATACTCCCGCAGACGGGAGAAGTATGAGCAACACCTTAGGATAGTGCTCCAGACTTTGAGGAACAGTCGGTTGTATGCTAAATTTTTGAAGTGCGAGTTTTGATTGGATTTAGTCACGTTCTTGGGCCACGTCATATCAGCAGAGGGAATTCAAGTAGATCCTAAGAATATTGAGGCAGTCAAGAACTGGCCTAGACTCACTTCATCCACAGAGATCAGGAGCTTCTTGGGTTTGGCGGGTTATTACCGTCGATTTGTGGAGAAGTTTTCATCTATAGCAGCCCCGATAACCAGGTTGACCAGAAAGGTGCCTCGTTCAAATGGTAAGACGAGTGCGAGGTGAGCTTTCAAAAGCTCAAGACAGCGTTGACTACAACGTCGGTGTTGGTGTTACCATCAGGTTCAGGATCTTACACGGTATATTGTGATGCCTCCCGTGTTAGGCTCGGAGCAGTATTGATGCAGGAGGGCAAGGTCATTACATATGTGTCTCGGCAGTTGAAGGTTCATGAGAGGAATTACCCTATCCATGATAAGAGTTGGCAGCCATTGTTCATGCGCTGACGATTTGAAGGTACTATATTTATGGTGTGTCATGTGAGGTTTTCACAGATCATCACAACCTTCAGTATTTGTTCAAGCACAAGGATCTCAATTTAAGGCAGATGAGGTAGTTCGAGCTATTGAAAGATGATATCACCATCTTGTATCATCCGGGGAAGGACAATGTGGTGGCCGATGCATTGAGTAGGAAGGCAGTGAGTGTGGGCAGTCTTGCGTTCATTCCAGTCGGTGAGAGTCTGCTAGCTTCAGATGTTCAGACCTTGGCCAACCAGTTTGTGAGGTTGGATATTTTGGAGCCCAGCCGTATTCTAGCTTGCACAGTCGCTCGGTCTTCCTTGTTTGAGCGTATCAAAGATCGGCAGTATGATGACCCTCACTTGTTGGTCCTTAGGGACATAGTGCGGCACGGTGGTGCCAAGCAGGTTACTGTTGGTGATGACGGAGTTTTGAGGAAGAAGGGTCGCATGTGTATGCCTAATGTTGATGGGCTTCGTGAGTTGATTCTTGAGGAGGCCCACAGTTCTCGGTATTCTATTCACACGGGCGCCGCCAAGATATACCAGGACCTGCGGCAACATTATTGGTGGATGAGGATGAAGAAGGATATAGTTGCTTGTGTCGCATGGAACCTGAATTTTCAGCAGGTGAATAATGAGCATCAGAGACTCGGTGGTTTGCTTCAGCAGATGTAGATTCCTGAGTGGAAATGGGAGCGTATCACTATGGACTTTGTTGTTAGACTCCCACAGACTTAGAGGAAGTTTGACGTCGTTTAGATCGTTGTGGATAGGCTGACTAAGTCAGTACACTTCATTCCTTTGGCAGTTACCTATTCTTCAGAGCGTTGCCAGAGATTTATATTCGGGAGATCGTCCGCCTTCACGGTGTGCCCGTGTCTATCATTTCTGATCGAGGTACGCAGTTTACCTCGCATTTCTGGAGGGCAGTACAACGTGAGTTGGGTATGCGGTTTGAGCTTAGCATATCATTTCATCCTCAAACTGACAGGCAGTCCGAGCGTACTATTCAGATCTTGGAGGATATGTTCCGCGCTTGTATTATAGACTTCGGAGGATCGTGGGATCAGTTCTTGCCCCTTGTAGAGTGTGCCTACAACAACAGCTTCCAGTCGAGCATTCAGATAGCTCCCTATGAGGCATTATATGGTAGACGGTGCAAGTCGCCAGTTGGGTAGTTTGAGCTGGGGGGGCCTCGGTTATTGGGTACTGATCTAGTACAGGAGGCCTTGGACAAGGTCAAGATTATACAGGATTGACTTCGCACAGATCAGTCCAGGCAAAAGAGTTATGCCGACCGTAGAGTTTGTGATGTGGCATTCATGGTCCGGGGATGGTGTTGCTTCGGCTGTCACCCATGAAGGGTGTCATGAGGTTTGGAAAGAATGGAAAGATGAGCCCCAGGTATATCGGTCCTCTTGAGATTATTGATAGAGTGGGAGAGGTGGCTTATAGACTTGCATTGCGTCCGGGGTTATCAGATGTTCATCCAGTGTTCCATGTGTCCATGCTCTGGAAGTATCATGGTGACCCGTCCCACGTGTTATATTTCATCTCTATCCAGTTGGACAAGGATTTGACTTATGAGGAAGAGCCGGTAGCTATTCTAGACCGGCAGGTTCGTCAGTTGAGGTCGAAGAGTTATCCTTCAAATTGAGTGCAGTGGAGAGGTTAGCATGTTGAGGCAGCTACTTGGGAGTCCGAGTCGGACATGCGGAGTAGATATCCCCACGTATTCACCACTTCAGGTACTTTTCTATGTTCGTTTGAGGACGAACGATTGTTTTAGAGGTGGAGATTGTGATGACCCAAAAGGTCATCTTATGTTTTAGAACTCAATTATGCGCTCTTTGGATATCATTTTTACCCTCCTCAATTTGCGTGCACAGTTCGCGCATGTTTCCAGAAAGCTTTTATGTTGAAAGTTGATGCAATAATAATTCTTGGCCTTAAAATTTGATTTTAGTTAACTTCGGTCAACATTTTGTGTGCGAACCCGGACCCGTGTTTTGACGGTAAGGATGAGTCCGTAATAAAATATGGGACCTGGGCGTATGCCGATAATCGAATTTCGAGGTCCCTAGATTAAGATATGCATTTTTGTTGAAAATTGGAAAAATGAAAATTTAATGATTTTAATAAATTGGTTAATGTTTGATCTTGTTGGTATCAGGTCTGTATTTTGGTTCCGGAGCCCGGTACAGGTCCATTATGATATTTACACCTTATCTGTAAAATTTGGTGAGAAACGGAACTGATTTGATGTGATTCGGACGTCCGGTTGTGAAAATAGGAATTTCAAAGTGTTCTTGGGAATTTCATGTGATTTGGTGCTAAATTTTTAGTTCTAGGTGTTATTTTGGTGATTTGATCGCACGAGCAAGTTTGCATGATGTTCTTAGACTTGTGTGCATGTTTGGTTTGGAGCTCCGAGTGCTCGAGTGAGTTTCGGATAGGCTACAGAGTGAAATGAACTTAGGGAAAATATCTGGTGTGCTTCAGGTCTGTAGGTCTCGCAATTGCAAGGTCGAGCTTGCAAATGCGAGCCTCGCATTTGCGAAGAATCATCGCATTTGCGAGCATGGGCTGGGACTGAGGATTCTCGCATTTGCGAGGTTTATGTCGCATTTGCAGAAGTCCAATATTCGTAATTGCGAACAAATGGTTCGCATTTGCGAAGGCTGCAGAAATTCGAGGGGTTCGCATTTGCGATATCTTTCTCGCATTTGCGAGCTTCGCAAATGCGACATCTGCAGCTGGTAAATCGTGACTTAGACGGGATTTTTCTCATTTTTCAAAACTTTCAAATACAAGAAACCCTCTAGGAGATTTTCCAAATACTACTTTTTCCCCAAATCATAGGCAAGTGATTTTTAACTCGTTTCTTTCAATCTTTCACTTCATTTTACAAAATTTCAACCTAAAATCTAGGAATTTCATGGTAGAAATTGGGGGCTTGGGTAGAATTAGGGATTTTTGGGAAATTAGAAATTAGACCTCAATTTGGGGTTGGATTTCGAAACTAGTTACATATCCGGGCTCGGGGATGAATGGGTTTTAGTACAAACCTCGAGTTTTGACCAAGCGGGCCCGGGGTCGATATTTGACTTTTTGGGGGAGATGTTGGAAAACCTAAATTTATGTATTGAAATTTATTTCTTTAGCAATATTTGATGTTATTAAGTTAATTATGGCTAGATACGAGTTGTTCGGAGGTGGAAACTAGAGGAAAAGCGGTAATTGAGCAGTGAGTGGCATGTGGATCAAGATAAGTGTTGTGTCTAACCTTGACTTGAGGGAATTAGGAACCATCGGACTATGTGTTATGTGAAATCCATATGAGAGGCGTATATGCGAGGTGACGAGTGCTTATACGTCGCCAAATTATCTGTTTTTCCTGATTTACTACTTTCCTTTAATTGTTTCATTCCATGTCTTAATTGTTTTATTCTCTAAATGCTTCCATACTTAACTGCTACGTGTTAATCAACATCTTCTCATGTTATCTATGTTAGTTCTTCCCATTGGTCCCCTAATCCCTACTAATTGCTTAATTTGACTTGTTTACACTTTTTTATTGTAAATTGCTGGATAGGTCTCGTTGTGTAGTATTATTTGAGTAGACTTTATATTGATCAAGGTTTCCTTGGTTGGTTCAGTTTGGTATTTATTTATCGTAAAGGCTTGTGATTTATACTGTAAATTAACTGTTTACATTGAGTGTTTGGTACTGATATGGTGGGATCGGGCTACACACCGCAGTAGGAGGAATAAGGGAGGATTGATAAGGAGGAATAAGGGTGAATATGTTTATAGGGTGGGATCGGTTGCACGCCGCAACAATATATATATATATATATATATATATATATATATATATATATATATATATATATACTATTTAATGTTATTGTTATTGTTAGGAGGAATAAGGGAGAATTTTGTGATGTCTGGTGGGATCGGGTTACGCGCCGCAACAGAACTATATGTTTCTATTTCCTGAACTGCATTTATTTCCGGTATTTCCTTCATTATATGATATAGTAAGGATTGATAATTCTGGACGACACTGGTTCACTCTAGAGGTTGTGGTTATCGATTTTAGTTGGCTGTTTGGTTTTGTTCTGTATTTCTATTATTTTGTCATTTATATACTGCGTACAGGTTTTGTATAGATGCCTCGCCTTAGCCTCGTCACTACCTCATCGAGGTTAGGCTCATCACTTACCAGTACATGGGGTCGGTTATACTGATACTACACTCTGCACATTGTGCAGATTTTGGAGACGGTCCCAACAACGGTCATTAGTGAGCTCGAATCGGATATCTGCGGAGTCTTGAGGTACGGTTGTTCAGCGCCCACAGCACCTGGAGTCCCCTTCCTCTTTTCTTTAGCTGTATAATTTCATTCAGATATATTGGCTGTATAAACTTCCGCATTTGTACTTAGAACATATCTGTCGTTGCAATTCGTTAACAAGTGAACTGTTAGGCACCATCACTGCCCGACTGTGGGAATTTTGGGTCGTGACACAATTCACGAACATACTAAGATTTTACAACAAATATTTATCCGAAAGAAAAGGCAGTTGTTTCTGAAATAGGGAAAAACAGTAAGTATGGGGGTATAGAAGGGGATCCCGGGGCCTGCGAATGCCAGCAGGACTAACTTGGGTCTCCTAGTTGTGAAGTCTACATCCAACTTCTCGATCAGCCAAAACCTGCCCCAAAATCTGCACAGGAAGTGCAGAGTGTAGTATCAATACAACCGACCGCATGTACTGGTAAGTGTCGAGCCTAACCTCGACGAAGGAGTGACGAGGCTACGGCGGGACACACAATATAATTTGCATACAGTAAGTAACAAAAATGGAAAGGAAGATAGAATAAATTAGAGCAGTATCTTGCAATAATTAAATACAGTACCCAACATATTAGATCAGTGTTCAGCTATAACCAATCCTTAGGTGCAATTCAAAACTATCGTACAACTAACACAGTCAAAGAAAAACATAAACATATAGATTGTTGCGGCGCGCAACCCGATCCCACTGTACATATCATAATCCTCCCTTATTTCCTCTTAATAACATAATAATAGAATGTAAATAAAAGTGTTACCGCGTGCAACCCGATCCCACCATATCACAGTAATCACAATCACAATTCACCCTTATTTCATCACAATCCGCCATAATTACACCTGTTGCGGCTTGAAACATGATCCCACCGTACCAGTATCAATTATTCAGTAAGTACAGAAATTTCACAATTTAGCACAAAACCCTTCACGATACTTGAACTTCAAACAAAGCAAACAGGAAGCTTATACTCTATAAAACCTTACACAAGTAATACTACTCAGCGAGACCATTCCAGAATATATCATTAAACGTACCAATGAAATAACTTAAGCATGTAAAAGGAGACAATAAAGTTACGGGATAACCAATACCTTCAACAAGGAGAAACAATGCCTAACAAGTAGCAATTAAGCATAGAAAACAAGTAAAGCATGTAACAGTTAAGGCATGGAAGAAAACAATATAAGAGGAACGGGAAGGGAACAGGCAAGACAAATAAATTGGCGGCGTATAAGTACTCGTCACCTCACATATACGTTTCACACATGATTTTCATATAGCAATTAAGGCAAGGGTTCCTAATCCCTCAAGTCAAAGTTAGGAACAACACTTACCTCGCTCCACAAGCCTCTCAATGCTCAATTACCGCTTTTCCTCTAGAATCCACCTCCGAACCACTCGTATCTAGCCACAATTTACATAATAACATCAAATATTACTAAAGGAATCAATTACAATACATGGATTTAGATTTCCCAAACTTTTTCTCAAAAGTCAAAAATCGACCCCGGGCCCACTTTGTTAAAACTCGAGGTTCGGACCAAAACCCATTCACCCATTCATCCCCAGCCCGATGTAATTAGTTTTGAAATCCGACCTCAAATTCAGGTCTAAATCCCATTTTCCCAAAAATCCCTAATTCTACCCAAACTCCCAATTTCTACCATGGAAATCCTAGATTTTAGGTTGGAAATTCATTAAATGTGATGGGAAATTGAAAGAAAGTGGGTTAGGATCACTTACCAAAGTTTTGGGAAAGAATTGTCTAGGATAAATCGCCTCTAGGGTTCTTGGGTTTGAAAATTTGAAGAATGGGCGAAAAATCTCGTCTATGTCTCTTTTCATTAGCTTCATATGTCGCAAATGCGAATGAGGCATCGCAAATACGAACCCCTTCTCATTTCTGCAGTCTTCGCAAATGCGAACAAATGCAAAAATAGTAGGATCGCAAACTCGATCATTTCTTTGCAAATGTGAAGAAACCCCTTCCCTAGTTCCCATCGTAAATGTGAGACAATCATCGCAAATGCGATTACTGCCCTTCTGCAAATTCAACCATAATGTCGCAAATGCGAACCTTGGCTGATCTAGGCATATTTCGCAAATGCGAATAAATCCTTCGCAAATGTGATGCTGACGGACAAAGGGGATGTTCGCAATTGCGAACACTGATCTCGCAATTGTGAGATCAGAGGCCAATTCCCAAAAAATGCAGACACCAGCAAAATTTCCAACTCTAATTCACTCTGTAGCCTATCCGAAACTCACCCAAGCCCTCGAGGCTCTAAACCAAAAGTGCAAACAAGTATAAAAACATCATACGAACTTTCTCGCGCGATCAGATCGCCAAAATAACACCTAGAACTACGAATTTAACCCCAAATCACATGAAATTTTCAAGAAAACTTTGAAATTCCTATTTTCACAACCGGACGTCCGAATCACGTCAAATCAATTCCATTTTGCACCAAATTTCACAGACAAGTCATAATTATAGTATTGGACCTATACCGGGATCTGGAACCAAAATACAGACCCGTTACCTAAAAAGTCAAACTTTGGTAAAAAACTTCAATTTCATTAAGCTTTAAACTTTTAAATTTCAACATAGTCCGATATCTCGGGCTTGGGACTTCCGATTTTGATTCCGCGCATACTCCCAAGTCCCAAATTATAATACGGACCCACCGGGACTTCAAAACACGAATTCTGGTATGTTTACCAAAAATTGACCGAAGTCAACCCAAATGAAGTTTTAGGAAAAATTTCTTATTTTTACCAGTTTTTAACATGAAAGCTTTTCAAAAAGACACCCGGACTGAACACGCAAATCGAGAAAATATAAAACATGACTTCTAATGGTTTTGGATTACAGAATTAAGTTTAAATTATAAAATGACCTATTGGGTCATCACATTCTCCACCTCTAAGACAATTGTTCGTCCTCGAACGGATATAGAAAAGTACTTGAACTGGTGAATAGGTGAGGATATCTACTCTGTATGTCCGACTCAGACTCCCAAGTAGCTGCCTCGATGGGCTGATCTCTCCACTGCACTCAGACTGAAGGATAACTCTTCGATCTCAACTAACAAACCTACCAGGCTAGAATATCCACTGGCTCCTCCTCGTAAATCAAATCCTGGTCCAACTGGACAGGGTTGAAAGCTAACACGTGGGATGGATCGCCGTGATACTTCTGGAGCATGGACATATGGAATATCGAATGAACTGCTGACAACCCCGGAGGCAACGCAAGCCTGTAAACCACCTCTCCTACTCTCTCGAGAATCTCAAAATGTCCGATATATCTAGGGCTTAGCTTTCCTTTCTTCCCGAACCTCATGACACCCTTCATGGGTGATACCCGAAGTAACACCCTATCCCCGACCATGAATGCAACACCACGAGCTTTACATTCAGCATAACTCTTCTGCCTGGATTGAGTTGCGCAAAGACGACTCCTGTATAATATTTACCTTATCCAAGGCATCCTATACATGATCTGTACTCAATAACTGAGCCTTCCCCAGCTCAAATCACCCAACTGGCGACCATCACCGCCTACCATATAATGCCTCATAGGGAGCCATCTGAATGCTTGACTGGTAGCCGTTGTTGTAGGCGAACTCTGCAAGGGGCAAGAATTGATCCCACAATCCTCCGAAGTCTATAACACATGTGCGGAGAATATCCTCCAAGATCTGAATAGTGAGCTCGGACTGTCCGTCCATCTGAGGATGAAATGTTGTGCTCAACTCAACCCGAGTACCCAACTCACGTTGAACTTCCTTCTAGAAGTGCGAGGTGAACTGCGTACCTCAATCAAAATAATAGACACGGGCACATCTTGAAGACGGACGATCTCACGAATGTAAATCTCTGTCAACCGCTCCGAAGAATAGGTAACTACCATAGGAATGAAGTGAGCTGACTTAGTCAGCCTATCCACAATAACCCAAACGAAATCGAACTTCCTCTGAGTCTGTGGGAGTCCAACAACAAAATGCATAGTGATACGCGCCCACTTCCACTCAGGAATCTCTATCTGCTGAAGAAAACCACCGGGTCTCTGATGCTCATACTTCACCTGCTGACAATTCAGGCACCGAGCTACATAAGAAACTATATCCTTCTTCATCCTCCTTCACCAATAATGCTGCCGCAAGTCCTGATACATCTTTGTAGCGCCAGGGTGAATAGAATACCGAGAACTGTGGGCCTCCTCAAGAATTAACTCACAAAGCCCATCAACATTAGGCACACAAACGTGACCCTGCATCCTCAAGACTCCGTCATCTCCATGAGTAACCTTCTTGGCACCACCGTGCTGCACTATATCCCTAAGGACCAACAAGTGAGGATCGTCATACTGCCGATATCTGATACGCTCAAACAAAGAAGATCGAGCGACTGTGCAAGCTAGAACACGACTGGGTTCTGAAATATCAAACCTCACAGACTGGTTGTCCAAAGTCTGACATCTGAGGCTAGCGGCCTCTCACTGACTGGAATGAACGCAAGGCTACCCATACTCGTTGCCTTCCTACTCAATGTGTCGATCATCACATTGGCCATCCAGGAATGGTACAAGATGGTGATATCATAGTCTTTCAATAGCTCCAACTACCTCCTCTGCCTCAAATTGAGATCATTTTGCTTGAAAAAATACTGAAGGTTGTGATGATCTGTGAAAACCTCACACGACATGCCATAAAGATAGTGCCTCCAAATCGTCAGCACATGAACAATGGCTGCCAACTCTAAATCATGGATAAGGTAATTCCTCTCATGAACCTTCAACTGCCGAGACGCATATGCAATCACCCTTCCCTCCTGCATCAATACTGCTCCGAGCCCAACACGGGAGGCATCACAATATACCATGTAAGATCCTGAACCTGATGGTAACACCAACACCGGCGTTGTAGTCAAAGCTGTCTTGAGTAGAAGCTCACCTCACACTCCTCTGACCATCTTAACGGGGCACCCTTCTGGGTCAACCTGGTCATCGGGGCTGCTATAGATGAAAACCCCCCGTAAATCGACGGTAATAACCCGCGAAACCCAAGAAGCTCCTGATCTCCGTGGCTGAAGTGGGTCTAGTCCAGTTCTTGACTGCCTTAATCTTCTTAGGATCTCCCTGAATTCCCTCTACTGATACAACGTGGACCAAGAAAGCGACTAAGTCCAAACAAAACTCGCACTTCAAAAATTTAGCATACAACTGGCTATCTCTCAGAGTCTGAAGCACAATCCTCAGGTGCTGCTCATACTCCTCCCAACTGCGAGAGTATATCAAGATGTCGTCAATAAACACAACCACAAAGGAGTCCAAATAAGGCTTGAAGACTTGTTTCATCAAATCGATAAATGTTGATGGGGAATTAGTCAACCCAAAGGACATCACCAGAAACTCATAATGCCCAAACCGCATCAGAAAAGCTGTCTTAGGGACATCGGATGCCCTAACCCTCAACTGATGGTAGCCAGATCTCAAATAAATCTTATAAAACACCTTGGCCTCTTGAAGCTGATCAAATAAATCATCAATCCTCGGCAATGGATACTTGTTCTTGATGGTGACTTTGTTCAACTGCCGATAATTTATACACATCCTCATAGACCCATTAGGTCTAATGAATCCCTTACCAAGCAAACCCTACAACTGTTCCTTCAATTCCTTCAACTCTAGTGGGGCCATACGGTATGGTAGAATGGAAATGGGCTGAGTGCTCGGAGCCAAATCAATACAGAAATCAATATCCCTGTTAGGTGGCATCCCCGTTAGGTCTGCACGAAATACCTTTGGAAACTCAACAACATGCACAGAATCCATAAAAGGAACCTCTGCATTGGAATCACGAACATAAGCCAAATAAGCCAAACACCCCTTCTCGACCATACACCGAGCCTTCATATAAGAGATAACCCTGCTGGTAGAATGGCCAAGAGTCCCTCTCCACTCTAATCAAGGCAACCCCGGCAAGGCTAAGGTCACTGTCTTGGTGTGATAGTCCAATATAGCGTGATAAGGTAACAACCAATCCATGCCCAATATAACATCAAAACCAACCATATCGAGGAGTAGAAGATCTACACTAGTCTCAAGACTCCCAATAGTCACCACACACGAACAATATACACGATCTAAAATAATGCCATCTCCCATAGGTGTGGACACATATACAGGGGCACTCAAAGAATCACGAGGCACAACCAAATATGTAGCAAAATAAGATGACACATAGGAGTAAGTAGATACCGGATCAAATAGAACTGAAGCATATCTACTGCAAACTGAAACAGTACCTGTAATAACAACATCGGATGACTCAGCCTCAGGACTAGCTGGAAAGGCATAACATTGGGGTTGGTCCCCACCACTCTGAACCATATCCTTGGGACGACCTCTAGTTGGCAGGCCTCCGCCTCTAACGACCTGACCTCCACCTCTAACAGTCTGGCCCCTATCTCTGGCTGCCTAACCCCTGCCTCTGGCTGGCTGAGCAAGCGATGCAGCAATTGATGCTAGAACCATGGCACGAGAAATCTGATATTGTGGCGGAACACCCAATAATCACGGACAGTTCCTCTTGATATGCCTATAACCACCATACTCGAAACATCCATCCTGATACTGTGGCTATGGAAACTGATACTGACCCGAACAGGCCGGCTGACCACGAAAATAACTCTGAATAGGAGGTGCACATATAGGAGTTGGTGGTGCATTGTAGGTTGGCTGCCCAGAAGGAGGCACATAAGGACCACGACTATGGGATGCCTGAAGTGCTGAATGAAACGGCCTGGGAGGATGGCCTCTACCAAAGGTACCCTACCTCTAGACGAGGCACCGCTGAACCTACCAGAATGACGAGGCCTCTTGTCTGACCCCTGACCTCCCTATCCAAGAACCATCTTGACTCGCCTGGCGACATTGGCAGCCGCCTGTAAGAAAATCTCACTCCCAGTCTCCTTAGCCATCTGCAATCTATTAGGCAGAGCAAGTCTCTCAATAAACCTCCTCACCCTATCTCTCTCGGTAGCAAGCAGAAGAAAAGCATGACGAGCCAAATCCATAAAACGAGTCTCATACTGAGTAACAGTCATACTGTCCTACTGGAGATGCTCGAACTGACGGCGACGCTCCTCTCTCAAGGTGATAGGCAGAAACTTCTCTAAGAAGAGATTAGTGAACTGGTCCCAAGTAAGAGCAGGTGACCCAGCTGGTCTGGTCAACAAATAATCCCTCCACCATTTCTTGGCGGAACCAGTCATCTGAAAAGCAGCAAAGTCGACCCCATTGGTCTCCAATATACCCATGTTCCGAAGAACCTCATGACAGCTGTCAAGATACTCCTGGGGTCCTCTGAAGTTGCACCACTGAAATGGACTGGAAAGAGCTTGGTAAACCTATCCAATCTTCACAAAGCCTCAGAAGACATAGCTGATCGGTCTGTACCGCAGCAACCGGCTGAACTACCCTGACTAGATGAGCTGCAGGGTTCTGATACTGGGGAGCCATCTACTCCGCAGTGTGAGTAGCAGGAGTCTGGGCTCCTCCTCCAGCCTTAGATACGGCTGGTGCCATGTGAAATGTGCCAGTCTGGGCCACACTCGCCATAAGGCCCACAAAATAGACCAAAGCATCCTGAAGAACTAGAGTGGCAATGAATAGTCTAAGCTGGAGCCTCCTCGTCGAACTCTACATAAGGCTCCACTGCTGGGGTTGCTGCTCGGGCTTTGGGCTGAGCCCTGCCCCTGCCTCAGCCTCTAGCATGGCCTCGGCCTCGACCTCTGCCTCCATAGGAGCTGCTGCTGGAGGCTCTGGCTTCTGCTCAGCTGAAGAAGAGGTATGCATTCTCACCATCTGCGAGAGAATAAGAGTAGGAGAGTTCAGTATTGAGAAAACAAAGTCGCACGACATAGATGAATAAAAGTGGAATTTTTGTTCCTAAACTTTATAGCCTCTAGGAGATATGTACACACTCTACTAAGCTCTTTCATGAATCGTGAGACCTAGGAAACCTAGTGCTCTGATACCAACTTTTCAAGACCCGAAATTCCCACCGTCGGGACCGTGATGGCGCTTAACATTACACTTGCTAGGCAAGCCAACGTTCGAGTTTATTTAGCCAATTCTTTACCTTTAAGTGATTAACAGTAAACAAGCCATAAATAAATTGAAATAAACACGAAACTACATAAATAAAAACTTTGATTACATACTATTACTACCTAGAATCCACAGTCATAATTCACGAACATACTAAGATTTTACTACAAGTATTTGTCCGAAAGAAAATACCATTGTTTGTGAAATAAGGAAAACAGTAAGTATGGGGGTGTAGAAGGGGACGTCAGGGCTTGAGAACGCCAACATGACTACCTTGGGTCTCTTAGCTGTGAAGTCTACAGCCAACCTCTCGATCAGCCACAACCCGCCCCAAAATCTGCACAGGAAGTGCAGAGTGCAGTATCAATATAATCGACCCCATGTACTGGTAAGTGCCGAACCAAACCTCGACGAAGGAGTGACGAGGCTACGGCGGGACACACAATATAATCTGCATACAGTAAGTAACAAAAACGGGAAGGAAGACAGAATAAAGTAGAGCAGTATCTTGCAAGAAGTAAATACAGTACCCAACGTATTACATCAGTCTTCAGCTATAACCAATCCATAAGTTCAATTCAAAACTATCGTACAACTAACACAGTCAAAGAAAAACTTAAACATATAGATTGTTGTAGCGCGCAACCTGATCCCACTGTATATATCATAATCCTCCCTTATTTCCTCTTAATAACATAACAATAGAACATAAATAAAAATGTTGTGGCGCGCAACCCCATCCCACCATATCAAAATAATCACAATTATAGTTCACCCTTATTTCACCACAATCCACCCTTATTACACTTGTTGTGGCGTGCAACCACATCCCACTGTATCAATATCAATTATTCAGTAAGTACAGAAATTTCACAATTTAACACAAAACCCTTCACGATACTTGAACTTCAAACAAAGCAAATGGGAAGCTTGTACTCTATAAAACCTTACACAATTAATAATACTCAACGAGACCAATCCAGAATATATCATTAAAAGCACCAATGAAATAGCTTAAGCATGTAAGAGGAGCCAATAAAGCTACG
Organism: Nicotiana knightiana; assembly: GCA_005239525.1. NCBI lineage: Eukaryota > Viridiplantae > Streptophyta > Magnoliopsida > Solanales > Solanaceae > Nicotiana > Nicotiana knightiana. The sequence goes on along the minus strand of ML424356.1, from coordinate 51,007 downwards.
GGATAACTAATGCCTTCAACAAGGAGAAACAATGTCTAACAAGTAGCAATTAGGCATGGAAATACAAGTAAAGCATGTAATAGTTAAGGTAGGGAAGAAAACAGTATAAGAGGAACGGGAAGGAAACAGGCAAGACAGATAAATTGGCGGCGTATAAGTACTCGTCACAACACATATACGCCGCTCGCATGATTTTCATATAGCAATTAAGGCAAGGGTTCCTAACCCCTCAAGTCAAAGTTAGGCACAACACTTACCTCGCTCCACAAGCCTCTCAATGCTTAATTACCGCTTTTCTTCTAGAATCCACCTCTGAACCACTTGTATCTAGCCACAATTTACTTAATAACATCAAATATTTCTAAAGGAATCAATTACCATACATGAATTTAGATTTCCCAAACTTTTCCCCAAAAAGTAAAAAATCGACCCCCGGCCTGCTTGGTCAAAACTCGAGGTTCGGACCAAAATTAGTTCACCCATTCACCCCTGAGACCGATTATGTAATTAGATTTTAAATCTAACCTCAAATTGAGGTCTAAATACCATTTTCCCAAAAATCCCTAATTCTACCCAAACCCCCAATTTCTACCTTGAAAATTCTAGATTTTAGGTTAAAAATTCATTAAATGTGATAGAAAATTGAAAGAAAGTGGGCTAGGATCACTTACCAAAGTTTTGGGGAAGAATTGTTCTTGGAGAAATTGCCTCTAGGGTTTTTGGGTTTGAAAATTTAAAGAATGGGAGAAAAATCCCGTCTAAGTCTCTTTTCATCAGCTGCAGATGTCACAAATGCGACCTTTGCGAAGCCCGCAAATATGAAGGAGGCATAGCAAATGCAAACCCCTTTTCATTTCATCAGCCTTCGCAAATGCAAACAAATGTTCGCAAATGCGAAAATAGTAGGATCGCAAATGCGACCATTTCTTCGCAAATGCGAAGAATCCCTTCCCCAGTTCCCATCGCAAATGCGATTACTGGCCTTCCGCAAATGCGAACCTAGGCTGACCTAGGAATATTTCACAAATGCGAATAAATCCTTCGCAAATGCGATGCTGATAGACAAAGGGGATGTTCGCAATTGCGAACACTGATCTTGCAATTGCGAAATCAGAGGCCAGTTCCCAGAAAATGCAGACACCAGTAAAATTTCCAAGTCTAATTTACTCTGTAGCCTATCCAAAACTCACCCGATCCCTCGAGGTTCTAAACCAAAAGTGCACACAAGTCTAAAAATATCATACGAACTTGCTCGCGCGATCAAATCGTCAAAATAACACCTAGAACTACAAATTTAGCCCCAAATCGCATGAGATTTTCAAGAACACTTTGAAATTTCTATTTTCACAACAGGACGTGCGAATCACGTCAAATCAATTCTGTTTTGCACCAAATTTTACAGACAATTCATAATTATGGTATTCGACATATACCGGGTTCTAGAACCAAAATACGGACATGTTCTCTACAATGTCAAACTTTTGTCAAACAATTTAATTTCATTAAGCTTTCAACTTTTAAATTTCAACATAGTCCGATATCTCGGGCGAAGGACTTCCGATTTCGATTCCGGGCATACGCCCAAGTCCCAAATCATAATACAGACCCACCAGGACCGTCAAAATACGAATTCGGGTACATTTACCAAAAATATTGACCGAAGTCAATCCAAATGAAGTTTTAGTCAAAATTTCTTATTTTTACCCGTTTTTAACGTAAAAGCTTTCTGGAAAGACGCTTGGACTGCGCATGCAAATCGAGAAAAGCTAAAACATGACTTCTAACGGTTTTGGATCATAGAATTAGGTTTAAATTATAAGATGACATATCGGGTCATCGCAACTACTCAAGCTCAGGTCTAAATATGCTAGTATCAAACAAGGCACAAAGGTTTTCTTCTTCCTCTTTTACTACTCCTAAAAAAATTTACCCGGTTTAAGTTACATTCCCTAAAAAGAATCGATGCAAAAAGAAAAACCAAGAGGATTATTATCTAACCAAAACTAACCAGGAAAAAACATTTTTAGATTTTTTTTCATTGGACCTTAATCCCTCAAGAAGGGTGTCCACAAAATCCATCGTTAGGAAAAGTTCAAATTTCAAAAAAAAAAAAATTCTATTTCATTTTTTTTTCAATCTTTTTTTCTCTTGAAAAATAATTACTATGAAAGAATATTACAACTAAGCTAGGGTACCACGGAAAATTACTCAGACAATCTCATCACCCATACTTAAAATTATGCAATGTTCTCAATGCATACTGAAAATAACAAGAAGCTAAAAGAGACTCCCTGGTAGACCATAGGTCAAAGCATTAGCAGCTCACATGATACTCAGACTTCTTCTAGGTATGATTTTTTTTGTTTTTTCGGATACCTCACACTTAGTTTCAACCACCTGCTTGCTTTTGGACTCGCCTATTGGCTTTGACTCCATGATCCTACAGCTACAAAATACACAAATAATACTACAAAAAATAACACAATAAAAAAATAAACAAAAGTAAAAAAGAAAACTAAAATTGGGTTGCGTTCCAACAAGCGCCTTATTTTAGTTGTAGCACGACTCCAAACTTTCACCACTTTTTCTTACACTTTGAGGATATACATTGCGCCCCCAATTTTTCATCAATTTTCTGTTATGTTCATGAGGCGGTGGTGTGAAAATAGAGGAACCAAGCAATAAATATCACACCTTGCACTTCTTGGCCCTTAAGTGAGGGATGTCATTTTGTCTCCATGGCATCACAAATTTCAAATATATGCACTTTTTTCCCCATCCATTGACTCCTCCATAAGCTCGAATGGATCAATCCTCACTTTTGCACACTTCGTCAACCTGAGATTATTAATAATATTTTGGTCGAATAGTTGGAATTCCTCTTTTTGCTCCACAAGATGGCCAGTATCTACAACAATTGATTGTTGGGCATCATATGCTTCAAACTTTTTATTCAATTGAGCCTGCATGTCATGGATATCTGAGCCAAATTGGTCTATCTCTTGCCTGAGCTCAGTTCTTTCTTCTATCAATTGTTCTGCCATATTTGGAAGACCAAAACGTAGAACCCCATAATTTTACCAGTTGAGCTTGTTCCTCTAGCCAAGATTGGCTCATGATATCTGCTTCTTCAAAGTTATCTTCTTGTGGGAACTCTCTCTTTAGGTTCTTCTTGAAAATTGGCCATTAATTCATCCATTCTAGCCTGCAGTCCTTTGATCGGTAGGCGCCAAGAATGTGTTGTTCGACTACTATCCTCATCATGTCCTGTTGCTCAGCTACTACTTGCCTCATCATATCCATAATACGCGCAACGCGTTCCATATCCTCCACTTCCTTGCTCCTATCAAACTCATAAATATTATTAGAAACATTATAATAAGAGCTCTGAGAAGGATAATAAGAGTTAGGACAATCATTCCAATGGCCACCTTGACAAGCACACACAGTACAAATATTCCACACATAAAATTGAGATGCATAATTTTTCCACAAGTGTGGTCCTCCACAATATGGACAAGGATCACCATAATAAGAACAACCAATATTCGACCAATTCTCATTCCAATAAGCCATGTCAACAAAGATAATAAAATATTAAACTAAGATAAAAATAAAAACAATTTGAGTAGACAAAAAGTAAAAATCTAATCTAGTAGAATAGATAATTTCTAAGTCCCCGGCAACGGCGCCAAAAACTTGTTGCTCCCAAACGCACACGCAAGTATACGTAGTCGACAAGTAATATAGGATTGTAAGTCCAAATATCGTACCCACAGGGAGTTGTGGTTAACTATCAACAAATTAAACTAAGACAAATAATTTATTCAAGCGATTTTCTAAAGTGTGATTAATTAACTACAACTAATCTAGAGTAGAAAACAAAGAGATTAAAGGAACAAGTTGGCGAAATTAGACACGAATTCAATGAGAGCTGATATTCTAGAGTTATGGGTTAGGTAAAAGTCTCGTTGAGTCTTTCACTTAATTTATCTAATTATTTTATCTAGTTCATTGATTGGCAGGGTTAATATTGCCCATAACCTTCTCCCGAAGTATTAATCGCCTATTCAAGCTAACCTAACGCCTATATTCTTATGGAATTAGGATTAACAAGAGCGCATTGATAATTTCCATATAATAACCAAGCAAGGTGATTAGGTATATTCCTATCCTAACCGCAAATCTGTACTCATTGCTCGAGTTCAAGATCTTGCTCTACTCAATCTTATATGCAATCTAGAATTCCTTCTCCCGACTTCAATCCTATATTCGTAGATAGTATTCAATTGGTGATCAAACAATCAAATAATTAAGCGCAAGATTGAATAAATAAACCAATATGATAAAATAATAAGAACAATTCAAGCTTCAAACTACAATATTCATGTAGCACCAAAAACTCTAGAACTAATGAACTATGAAATTAAAGGAAGAGAAGAGAAGAAAAACTAGTTAGAAGCCTCCTTCAAGTGTGGTGTGTGTTCCCTCGCGTAAATTGTCCTTCAATATATGTTCGATCTCCTCCAAATTAGGTTTTGGACCCCTTTTATACAAGTTGGGACTGTGTAGGGCCAAAATAACCTCGTCCTAGAAGAAATATGAGAAATCACGCAACACAACGTGCAGACCAGCGCGAGACGTTGGCCTTAGCGCTGAGTGCGTTTTTACGTGCAATTCCTTCGATCTTTCTTTTGAATTATAACTTTCTCTTTTGTTGTATCCACTTGAGGGGACAAAACCCAAAGGATGTCCCCCTTTTTATATTCTTTTAATTTTCTTTCTTTTTGTTTCCCGTTTTATTCAATTTTGCTCCAAATATTTTCATCTCCATACTGCTTTATTCCTACACAGTTAAAATATAATATTAAGCACAAAGTAATATAATAACACTCAAAAAATGATTAAAAATACTAGAACGAGGCAACAATGGGAAAATATATGCAATTTTGGCCGAATATCAACATCCCACACTTAGACTCTTGCTCGTCCTCGAGTAAGCATTAAAACTACTCTCAATAAATCAAGCCGAGAAACACCACCATTTTGGTTGATACTAACAATTACGTCCTATAGGAACTCAAACCATCAGATATGCACTTCCTTATCATCATGCAAGATATACAAGTCACAAACAAACAACAAACTTCTAACGTCCTAACCTTAGAGACGGACTCTAACTTACTAAAATTATACTCGCTCACCTACTCTGTCAAAGAAGCTAATAACATCACCTATCTATCATGAAACAAGTTCCGTCACAAGAAGAAATAGTCCATACACTCAAATCAAAGAATGAATATAATTTTAGGACTTAGCTTCAAAGAACAACACTCGCACTCACAAACGAATTCACATGTATATACAAAGAACGATAGGCTTGCTCATTATGTACATCTCTACTAATCAAGTATGCTCAAATAGAATCAAAGAGGACTTTAAAATGTAATATTAAGCACAAAGTAATATAATTAACACTCAAAAGACGATTAAAAGTACTATAACATGAGGCAACAATGGGAAAATATATGAATTATTTGCCGAATATCAATACGACCTCAAAATCCAGCACCGGGGCCACCCCATCTCGTTGCTTTACGGTGCCGAAGCTCTAATACCGGTTGAAGTAGGATAACCAAGTCTCAGGTTCTGATATACGACCGAAGAGTCAAATGACGAGGCCATGAATACGGGCCTGGAACTATTATACGAAAGGCGTGAGTCCGCCCTCGTCCGGCTGGCCGCCCAAAAGCAACGGATCGAAAGGTATTACAATCGAAAAGCCAACCTTCAACACTTCAATGTCAGGGACTTGGTGTTAAGTAAGGTGACACTGAGCACCGGAACCCGAACGAAGGGAAGCTGGGGCCAAATCAGGAAGGTCCATATCGAGTTATTGAGATCACCGGTAAAGGATCGTACAAACTCGAAGCAATGAACAGTGAGAGACTACCAAACAGCTAGAATGTAACCCACTTAAAATGATATTACTACTAAGGTACGACCCTGTTCATTTCTTTTTTGCATACTGTACTAACACTTACAGGTAACAGTCAAGGAATGATGCAACTTTTTAGGCCTGAAAGCACGTGTTGCACTCTTTTTCCCTTGAATCGATTTTGTCCCAAATGGATTTTCCGGCAAGGTTTTTAACAAGGCAATAGTGGAGTGCTAACTTAGAATTGAAGACGGGCTATAAATCGGAGTCATATCACATCAGCAGTATCTGAGACCTCTTTATGATCGACCTTAAATATTGGGGGCCATCACCCTCGGATAATGATTGTGGCAAGGAAAGAAACTTTATGCTCGAACAGCCTAGGCTCGGTGGATAGGATTTATTGTAAGGGTCAAACGGTTAAATGAACCGTGCCCACATAGACCACCCAAGCCCTAACACGATGCTTGTACACATTTGAAACCTTGTATATTATGCACAGTAACAAAAGAAAGTTTTTACCTTGCAGATAAATATTTTTTCCCTTAAAAAATATTTCTACATTCTGTCCCCTGAAGGCATCGATCCCAAGGGCCACCTCTCTCCGGATCCAAGAGATCACCCTCACTCGGGGACTATCTTCCAAGACAAGCTCGGATGACCCGGGCTATCGAAGCTCGAGGGCTCAAAACCTGTTAGGCAGTGCCCGAACTTTAAAGGCTACGGCCAATCCCATTCGAGGACTGTTGTCTTGGGCAATCTCGGATGACTCGGGGTAACAAGCCTATTGGGTGACACCCGAACTTAAAAGGCTAATTCCGTCCTAGAATGGCTCGGAGATGTCCGAGATCCATAACAACAACATGAGGTCTCCAAAATTTATAAATCGGTTCAAAGGCTACCCTCGGCAAAATTGTAATCTAATAAATTCTAAGTACTCGGGGAAAGATTTTGGTCATACCAAGCCCCCACGAGTCTTAAGAAAAATAATATCTAGAACAAGCCTTGTTTGAACCTCCGAACAAGACCTAATTATTACGTTCTAAGGCATTAGACATCTTTGCTATCATAAAGGAAAAAGCAAAAAGAAACAAACTTAAAAATTGTCAAAGGGAAAAAGAGCCTTATATATAAAAAATGATCTTTATAAAGGCCAAATGACCTCAACAAAAGTACAAAAACAAAATCTACAAAGCACCTAAGCAGCCTGGTCTTCACAGGAGCCCGCCTCATCAACGGGACTATCAGGGTCTTCTCGGCCCCCGGATCCGCAGAATCCCTCGGAGTCTTCCTCGTCCTCGGGATATGCCAATTTCTTGGCCTCGGCCTCGAGCCTCTTAGTATTATAAATCTCGGCCAATAAGTAGAAACCCCGGGCATGAACTTCCTCGAGGGCCTCCCTTCAGGACTGCCACTGCACATATTCAACAATGTCTTTCAGGCGGTTCTGGGCTGCCTCAGTATCAGCTTTATACTGAGCCACCATCTCCTCGGCATTGACCCTAGTTATTTCAGCCACTGACTTGGCTGCTTTAAGATCCTTGGAGAGGGTATCCCGATCGGTAACAGCCAAGCCTAGTTGAGACTGGAGGTTCTCGATTTTTTGGGACCGGGTCTGAGCTTTCTCTCTCACCACTCGAAGTTGAGCCTCCACCGAGGCCAGTTGCGCTCAGGCAGTCTCTTTTTCGAAGACAAACGATCCATCTTGCCCTTCCACTCTTCGGCCTCGATGCTGATTACATCCGTCCCGGCTAGGAGTTGGTCGATCTAATCAAGCTTCTGTTGGACCTGCGAGTTCTGGCCGCTAGTCACCCTGTCGAGATCGTCATCACTAACTTCAAATATTTTTACTTGTTCCACCAGTTCGGCATTTTACTTTTGAGCCACGTCCAACTCAACTTGAAGGCTCTTGACTTCTCCTTCAGGTCGCTGAGATGCTTATACATGTCTCTCCTCTTAGCGAGCTCTTTGACTTTGGCCTCCAGCTGGCTCGGCTCATCCCGATACCAAAGGAAGGTTTCATGGTGAAGCACTAAGGCCTACAAATATAAGAAAAGACATTAGAATCATCAAGAACTAAAATTGAAAAATAAAAAAGTTTGGTAACATCTTACCTGGTCCAGTGCCTGTTGTACTTCATTGAACAGGCATGGGGCCTCCACCTTGTTCATTTTTTCCTGGTCTTCATCAGTTACCAGGCACCAGTGTTAGCTAACTACCCCGATGGGGGAAAAAATAATTTGGGCGTCCTCCAGGTCGGTGATAACGATTGATCACTTCCGCCCAGGATCCGTGCTCGGGGCCAGGAACCGGTTGACCAACCTCGGGCTCGAGTTCCGCCTGCCAGCCTCAGAGAATAGGCTTTCCCTAGGCACCTATAAATCTCCCAATCCAGTGAAGTCCTCCAGGTTGGACGAGTCTACGCCGTCAAAGAATTTTCGAAGGGGATCGTCTGCTCCATGGACCCCCTCGTTAGATTTCTTCTTCATCGTTCGGGCTTCGTCTAACATTGATTCTATGAACGAAGGCGATCCCGAAATATCTATGATACCGGTTGGGGAAGAGCAGGCTTCTTGAGAGTTCTCGTCCCTCATTACAGCATCAGCCTCACGAACTTGAGAGGGATTAGCCTCCGTGTTTCCCCCTCGACTGTCTCCCGTTCCTCGGGGACACACGGCTCGTGGGCCATATACAGTTCATCCTCCTCAGGCTTGTCCCTGAGCCGGAGGAATGAGTCCGAGTCGAGCACCCGAGAGCTGGAGGTTCTTTTGTCTTACGAACCAGCCTCCTTCTCGATTTTTTTTTCTCCGAGCTCGGGGAACTCGGAACCCTCCTTTTTTCCCCTCTCTGGCCTGCCCCGGAGCAGGAGACTCAACAGGAAAATCCTCATCCCCGATTGGAGGCCTAAGCTCGACGTTCTTAGGCAAACCTGCAGAAAAAAGTAAAGGAGATCGATAAGAATGCAATACTAGAAGAAGAAGCTCAATACGACTTGATCGGGAAAGGAACCTTACCATGGGAATGGGCCTCCCAATAACCTTTCAAAAGTTTGCGCCATGAGCGCTCGGAGTAGGGCATTTGTGACACAATACCCTCGACCCACTCCTTGAGCCGAGGAACAGCGTTCGAAACTCGAGCAAGGGTTGCACCACAACAAACACTGATAAGGTAAGGGAAGATAAAGCTTAAAATTGACGCTTAAAGGGAGTTTTACTTACGTGATATGTTCCACCTCTTGGGGAACGTCCTCCACTCAGCGGTACCAGGTCGGCAGTCCTCACCCAAACAAAACGTCCTTGCCAACCCCGATCCCGATCCTCATCGTTAGGGGCTTAGTTATCCCGGCGTACGAGATTTATCAGTACCCCCTCTCCCCCCCTGCAAAAGATTACGGGACTGTGTAAGTGGAGAAGATAATCAATGGTGAACAATCACCCATCGATTTTGTTCACAATGAATCAGAGGAGGATCACGATCCTCCACTGTGATAGTGATGGGTGAATTTGGCCGAGGCATACATCATACCTCATGTAGAAGTCTAAGATGAACGGGTCCACCGGACCCAATGTAAAAGGATAAGTGTAAACACTTAGATATCCCTCAACATGGGTAAATGGACTCCTCAAGGTCGGGGACCATATATCTTTGTCAGCTCAGTTGCAGTCTTGGGGAGGTCCTCTTCAGTTATTGAGCAGATAAATCTCGAGGCCTCTTCATACCGACCTTGTACAAAGGAAGTCTTCTCAACCTTGAAGTCGTCGGCCACTGATCAACCCCCGGAAATGAACACTTTCAAGGGAGGCTCTTCCGTCGGTTCATCAACAACCACATCAGGGGCGGTCTCCTCAACCTCAGTGGCCGACCGCGAAAAAGAGGGATCATCCTTTTGGGGAGAAGATTTTGAGGTTTTTGCCATTGTTATGGAGGAAAACGTGAAAAAGATAAAGGTTGAAAGTTGGAAGCTTAGAAGAGTTGGCTTGAGTGGATGATGAGTAAATTTTTTTGCAAAGAATCTTGAGGGTACGAGTATAGAAGGTTTGACGTAAAGAGAAAAATGAATGAATGGGGGGATATTTGTAGGGGTTCCGTAACGTCTCGCGTCCAGGGACGGCCAACCGATGGCTAACACGCATTTAAGGTCATAATGACATGACTGACGAGGCATTTTAGGTTTTTTATTGTTTATGTCACGACGTACTGGAGAAGGAATAGGGGAGCTCATGTCGTTTCTCGTCAACTTACTCTCTGAGAAACGAGGGGACTATCTATACACCCCGATCTCCGATGGAATAAACCGAGCTCGAGACATAATGATGAGGAACCGGAAACGAGGCAAGGGTCTTATCGAGTCAGAAATCGGGGGCATGATGCCCGCCTTCAAGGATGTCGGAGTCATGATCCGGGATCGGTCCTAACGCTGCAAGATTTCGAAGAACGTTGTCAAGTAATCGAGCACGACCAACAGAAGGTCGTAATATCCGCGACCAACCGGATATCACGGCGTGGATCTCGGCATATATCGATGAAGAACCGGCAATCAGTTAAACAAAAGATTGTTTACTTTTTGTGGAATTGTACCTAGAGTGGGGTTCCCCTAATATATAAAGAGGAATCTGATAATTCATTAGACACATGATAACACACATTCCAAAGTAATATACTAATATTTTCATTGTTATTGGAAGCACTCCTTTTCATCAGTATTGATCACTGTGAGCCCGGATCGAGGGTGAAAGTCACACTAAGGTTGTAATCATCCTCCCCACGGGGTTCGAATTTACTATTATATTTATTTGTTCATTCTGATTTAATTATCGATTTGTATAAAATTAATCCGCGTATTCTTAAAACCACTAACAAATTTAATTGTTATCCGATTTTGAGGGTAAACACTGAGAATATGCTACATCGATCTCCACTTGAATAGTCATTGGTCCCTAAGCTTGGGTATCATCTTGTTTGAAGAATGAAGAATTAGAATTTTCAGATGAAAAATAATACAAGTGCTCAAAGACCGGGACGGTAGTTACCTTGCAGGCTACTGAGCTCCAGTGGCGGAGGCAGGATCTCCGTGAAGGGGGTTCAAAGAGAAAAAAATTTAAAAAAAATATAGCTAGTGAGATTTGAACCTATGACCTTACATTGAACCCCCTTGACCACTAAGCTACACTTTTGAGCTATGTCAAGGGGGTTCAAAACTTATTATATAGAGGTAAGAAATAGATTTTGTCTTATAAATACAGTGTAATTTTTCGACGAAGAGGGTTCGGGTGAGCCCCTTGCGCCCCCTAAATCCGCCCCTGCTGAGCTCTTGCATGGGTTTCTAAGAGGAGGTTCATTCCACTAGGTGTTTGTAAATGGTTTTTTTTTTTTTTTTTTTTTTTTTTTTTTTCAGGAAAGGGTCGTCAAATAAGTTTGAGAGGTGTAGAATAGAAATTGCTAAATATAGTAGTATAATTTCCACAAATGATCTTTTTTGAGGCACAATTTAGTTCTGTCACCGTTAGCCCAATGAGCTAAATTTGTCAGTGCCATGCAAAGTAACATTGAGCCGTATGAATTGGGACGGAGAGGGAGGAGAGAGTAACTTTTGGGCTCTCAAATTTTGTTGCTTAGTTTTTTTTTCACAATAAAATTAAAAAGAAACATTTTGACAAGATGTTTGACTAGATATGGCAATTTAGACATATTAATTTGCAAATTTTGTTAGACAACCTAGTATCTTTCGAACGTGAATTGAAAAATGAATTAGTAATAATCACTCATGGAACTCAAGCCAAAGCCTTGGCAATTAGCAGCGATACATACCATTTACTCGGGATGGAGAAATTTGCAAAATCACACAATTATATTTCTTTTGAGAAAGGTCTCAAAGTCGAGGCACAATAAACTGGGTTGCGGTCAAAGCACTTGCTTTGGCCATTGCTAGGTCTTCTTTCAGATCTAAACTGTTCAATCAAATAAATGAGATTGTGAACTGTTACAACTTTGGTAACTTCTATAATATTTGACTTGACTTTTTCTAACGAAGTGCATCACTATAGCATGTTAAAAGATATTTAATTGCATTGTAATTCCTTTAGACCAAATAGGTATAAAAACTACAAGTTTACAGTCAAAATCTACTTAAAGGTAGTAACTTGAAAAGTTTTATCTACATGAAATGGACGTAGTGTTTGTTTTAAAATTGAATATGTGAACTAAATAGAGATAAGTGGAAAACAGAAGACAATTTCCCGGGAATTTGCATCTATATCCGCTTTTTGTGTCACGTTTTAACTTGTGCCCGCTTTGCAACAAAAATTACAAGTGTACCCGCTTTTTTGCATAACTTCAGTATACGGGGCTGAAGTAGCAAAGGCAATCACGCAAAACTTCAGCATTCTAGTAGACGGGCCTGAAATAGCAAGTGTGTTGAACCAAGTGTGCTGAAGTTTTTGCTTGTAATTGATGAACTTAAGCATACTAAGTGAAGTTTTGTTCTCTATTTGCTGAAGTTTTTGTTTAACTTGTGCACGTCTTAATGCAAAGCTTTTGTTTGTAATTGCTGAAATTTTTGTTTTTGTAACTGGCGAACTTCAGCTTTAGAGCTGAAGTTTTTGTTTAACTTGTGCACGTCTTAATGCAAAGCTTTTGTTTGTAATTGCTGAAATTTTTGTTTTTGTAACTGGCGAACTTCAGCTTTAGAGCTGAAGTTTTTGTTTTGTAACTGGTGAACTTCAGCTCTAGAGCTGAAGTAGCTGAAGTTTTGTTATCTATTTGCTGAAGTTTTTGTTTAACTTGTGTACGTTTTAACGCAAAGCTTTTGTTTGTAATTGCTAAAGTTTTTGTTTTTGTAACTGGCGAACTTCAGCTCTAAGTTTTTGTTTTGTAACTGGCCTAGAGCTGAAGTTTTTGTTTTTGTAACTGGCAAACTTCAAGTTGTTGTTTTGTAACTGGCGAACTTCAGCTCTAGAGCTGAAGTTTTTGTTTTTGTAACTGGCGAGTTTTTGTTTTGTAACTGTCGAGCTTCAATTCTAGAACTGAAGTTTTTGTTTTTATAACTGGCGAACTTCAGCTCTGATAAACATATTTATGGCAATCATCCTATGAACTAAAGTTCCATAGCAGCACCAACAGCAGCAGAAGAAAACGAAGGAGGAGAAGGAGGAGGAGAAAGGGGACTGAAGTTATTTAAAAGTGGGTACAAGTTAAAAGTTTTAAAAAAAATTGGTATAGGTTAAATGGGGGCGACCAAATAGGGCGCCCCGTGCAATTTTTACCAATTTTCCCAGCCTCGAGTACAAGGGCAGTTTGCGTGTTCGATCAACAAAACTTCACTAAATTAATTATGCTAGAATGATGTATATGAAAAGTTAGTCTAGTTTGCTTGCAGAGTCGAATCAAATTTCTGATACAAAGACCAAAAGCATACAATTTACAGGATCTCCAATTGAGTCGTTGAACATTCAGAATCCAGCTGGTTCGCTAATTCTGTGTAATCATCCTATATCAGAAGATGGAAAGAGTTTTTAAGACAAAAATGGCAGCTAAAAAGGAAGAGTTCTTCAATTATTTTCTTAGGCAACTGTTGGATGAAAAGGATAGTAGCACCTACAAGGGTTAGATTTCAGGGTGACAACATTCAACGTAATTAATATGAAAAATAGCATTAGTGATCCCATAAGTACTTTTTTAAAAGCATGAATGATGCCACAAGAACTTAATGTGAGTTAGTAAATCATGCCTTTGCTGCAGCAGCAGAGACACTTGCATTGGTAGCTTCACATTGAGGAACTGAGCAAGCTGACGGTGAGGGAGAATAAACAGACTGCAATTACAAAGTTGAAGTATCTGCAAGTTCAAAAACTTTTTACAGATATGGTGGGAGAAGATTTATCTGAGCATGGATATACTCGCCTCTGATACATAGCAGTTAATCTTGTTATCCTTCTTCAAGGGGCTCTTTATTGAATCCTCCGGAACTTCTGGTGAGGCTACTTTGTCAAATTGCACATTATCAGTGAATTTCTGCACTCTTGTTACACTGAACAATCAATCTAGGGAAACGACAGAACTGCAAGTCTACGCCTTGTATTCATAAGCGATGAAGCATAAGGCATTTAAAACTTATTGTATCTTCCATTTTTAATTTATAGCATTAGAAAATATACATAAAGCTATAAGGTTCCATTTCCTAAAAGGAAAAGAAACAGGGGAAGTGGAATCAAAATAGAGATAGCTGAAAGCATATCATTCACGAGATGGAGGAGGAAGCAGTTGCAGAACTTGGACCAAAAAGATGAGTTCTATAAATATTCTCAAAGCAAAGTTAATCTTAATTGCATCTTATGGTAGGAAAATATATTAATTTGGTATAAAGGAGTAAGCTTGCTTGGGATTGAGCTGTAGTTTTTGTTGGTTATCGTTGTTGTAAAGGACTAAGCTACAGAATTGAGCAATTGCCAGACAAACAAAAAGACTAAAGATTATGCTCCTTACAACATAAAGCAAGGGCGTGATAGGAACCTGTGCTTTCTTCAAACACAGAAGACTTTGGATTAGTGTCTTTCCCTGTGATTTGAGCAATATCTGGAGTCCTAGTAAGCAAAATGTCACAATTTAAATTATCCAGAATGTTACAAATTAAGGAAGAATTGACAACATATAACATGCATGACAGTATCTGAAGTATTTAGTAAGAGCCAGATGAGGGAATAGATAAAAGCCACATGTTGATTTTAGTGCCATCTTCCGATCAGCTTGCTAAGCAGCCATCTAATCATTGTTAAAAGAACCCCTTTTTCGTTGATAATAATAAGTTGAATAGAATCAATAGTTTGGGAGAAATTATGGTCAAATAGGAGAGTTTCTGCCTTCTCTTTGCCTGTCACTAGGTAATGGTTAAGCACAAGAGCTAAAACTATAAAAGATTTCTAAGCCAAGGATGAATGCCAAAAAGATATGCAAGCAAATTTATCAAAAGGAACAGCACATCCTGCTGAAAGCTATCAGAGATAGAAAGTTTAGACAGCTGAAAGTTTTGACCATTCGCCTTTTTCTGCATAGTAAAGAAATGGACTGCGCCTTACACATCTACATCTTTCGTTTAGAAAACAAAAGGAGTTATAGTATGTTCTGAGAATGGCTAGCAACATGTTATATTCAGGACAAATTCTTTGCTATAGTGATCTTTGATTCAGGACAAATTCTTCCCAAGAGTCATTTTTGATTGCAGAGTGAGAAATAAAACTTTAACTTAGGAAGTCTAACTGCATTTATTTTAATTAGACAAAGGTGCTTAAAAGAAAATTCCAACTGAAAATTCAAGATGCTGCTAATCTTCAGTGTCTTTGCTTACTAAACCAGAATACTAATCTTTCATATTGGAGTTTATAAGAGGCTCAGTCAAACCATAATTTTTCATTTTGTCTAATTGAAAGGCATTCTTCCTGGCCTTCCATCAGTGAGGTGAATGTCTTTCTGTCCTGGCATTAGAGAAAGATACAGCAAAATTAATAGCAGAAATGAAGCCAAGGAACAATGCAATACATTAGGAGTGCAGCACTAGCACAGGAAATGCATCTTTCAACAAAGAGATGGAATGTCAAACTGAAACAACATTAGCTAGGGCATGGAAAGATTAAACTCTGATGATGGCCTAATTATACAAATTAAGGACCTTATCCTCGTTGAGTTGTAGATCATAAGGGTAGTGACAGAATTCATCAGACATAAACAAAAAGAAGAGGTATATAAAGATGAACAGAAATATGTATATCATCCACAAAAAGTAATTGACTAGCTTGAGCAGATGTGCTCAGAACTACGTACATAATCTCTCATAGTTACTGGAGTTGGTAGGAAATGATTGAGCAAATGGACTAGATCTGCCATATCACATAAAAGTCTATTTTCCAACAATATCCTCAAGTAATAAGCAACTGGTGGAATTCACATCTGGCTAAAGTCAAGCAGCATTTGAAAGGTAAATCCAGAGGAAAAATGAGTGTGTGTTCAGACCTCTTCACTCATATGAGTGACGGCATCTTGAATCTTTTTAATGACAATGCCTAAGCTTCCTACTTCAGAATGCAGTCCCTGATAATTACCCATCCAGAAAGGTAATAGGTCAAGTTAACAATCTAATTCGTAATAAAATAATACACCTAAGCAAACTACTACGCAAACCTTGTTCTCTGAGATTAAATTCTGTAGAAGTAGTTCCTTTGTGGATATCTCTCTCTGAAGGTATGACTAGTTAAGGAGGCATGCCATCAATAAGGGAATGTGAAAGAACATTGCCGAGACCTAATAAAGCATAAGGGAGCACGAACTGCTTCCATCAGTTAATGGATATCTGTGTGATCTTTGGTTGGAACTCCTTGCTAAGAATTGCTGCCTCAAGTTCTGCCTCCAGCTCTCGTATTCTTTTAGCTTTGGTTGTGAGTTCCACTTCATTATTCATAAGTTTGCTTTCCAGGTTGTTGATCTTTTCTGCAAAATTATAGCATTAGTTTCTTAGGTACCAGCAGATAACTTACAATCAGAGTTCTCTAATTAATTTTCACATAACTAACCTACTTTGATCAGCAATGATGGAATTTACATCGAAAAAGCGTGTAATGAATGACAATTACACCAAACAAGAAGTCTTTAGGATAATTGTGGAATGATACATAGAACAAAAACTAAACCCTTCTTGGATTCATGATTAATTTATGCTTATACATCTCCCCTATGTAGTTACACCTAGAGGTATATAGATGGACAATAGGTATCGATACCCCACAGATATGACAAGTATCTAGATGGACTACAAGAAGAGCAATCCTGTGAAAAAGAACCACATGTTTTGTATTATAAAATGACCTATGTGGATAGATTTATGGCTAAACATGTCTGATGGATCAAATGGTGTCTATTATAGTAAAATCCTATTCTGATGTGTTGCTAAATGCTGAGTACAAGACTAAAGAGCTACATGCCAAGGTAAACAAGGATAAGAAATTACCGACAAAAAGTTTCTCAAAAGTAGAAACCTCATCCATTTTCCTCTTTAGCCCAGCCACTGGACATGACAACAGAAATTGAGGAAAGAAAAAAAAAAAGAAAAAAAAGAAATAGGTATCTGTGAGCAAGTATATGAATAGATAGACTGCTGAGACTGAATGAATGAAACCTTAAGAAAAGAAAGCTACATGCCTACATCCTCTTTTTGACTGAGAGCGTGTCTAGCAGCATCCATAAGTTTATTGATGGAGGAAGCCTCCTTTGATATTGAATCGAATAATAACAAATGAGCTCTTAACGTTTCAGATAGAATATAAATTTTTCTATCTCTGTCTTCAATAGCTCGCTTCATTTCATAGGTAGAGTCCTGCATGTTCATTCTAGCAGAAATGAGTACCTATTTTGGGGAGATAGCTAAGAAGTTTAGCTTATTGGTTGAAATGACATCACACAAGTTCTATAATACTACAACTTTTACTATCTCTTAAGTTTAAACAAACATATACATGAGTATCCACGTGGAAGAGAGCAGGGATACAGCAGATCTAAGTTCTAAGGTAGCGATAGTAGCTGCCAAAGGGACAAAATATTTGGAAAATTATCTAACAAGGCATTCGGTTCTGCGGAAACACATGATCCAATCTAGGAACTGCCACCTGAAGAACAAAGACTTTCTTCCAGTTACGGCATGCACATGACCTCCTAACGTTCAGTTGCTTTTTACAAGAATTACTGCTCCAGATATTGGAAATAAAGAAATTTACCGGGAAAGTTCCGTTTTCCTCTTTCCTATTAAGAGACGGCAATGCATTTTCATAATGCTATAGTTTGGTAACTCCTCATTAAAATTTATAACTCGAAATCAGATAAAACAGGAATATCATGAACCAGCAGAACAAACCAGAACATCAGTCATGAAGGTAAATATATATATTAACAAAATCTACTTTAACCAATCTGGCTTAGCATTACAAAATGCTAACCTCATAAGCCTTCAGAAAATCTTCCCTTGATTCAAGCAAGCTTTGTAAAGTTCCTTCCAATTCCTTCTTCTTGTCCTCCAGCAAATTATTCTCATTCTCTAAGCAAGTTACCTGTATTAATTTGTGACCTATAACTTCCGTTCTGAATGATACAAATTAATAAACGCCTAGGTGAGCAGAGGCAGAACCAAGATTTGAACTTTATGGGATCGAAATTTTACCGCAACCTATTTGAATTACTTGGTTCTAAATCTGTTATTTGTACTTACTTAGTGGATCTTTTAACACAAATACAGAGCCAAAGCTGATGGGTTCAGATGAATCCATTACTCCAACACTATATCCGCCCTTGTAGGTGAGAGGCGGATCTAGAATTTAGAGTGATTAAATACTCCTCTTAGTATATACACACATAAATAGCTCTAAATTAATATATCACACACATACACACACGAATTTTTAAAATGCTTATTTTATGAAAGTGGTGTGCATGCCACTTTGCGCGCACCTTGACTAGACCGGATACCTGCTACCTCCCATCGGCACAGGTACCGGATAAGAAATCATCTATGTGTTTTGCCTCTGCTGGGATTTCAAGGTGAAACCTCATGGTCCTCCTTCCATTTCAAAGACCACTAGGCCACATACATAATTTGTGTTTTGAGATAATAAATGCAGGTGAACCCTCTGCTTATATGCTGGATCAGCCTCAGCGTTCGTGTAGTGTATGATGATAAGAGTCAAAGATGAGCAGTAAATTCTACTCTACCTTTCTTTCCAGCTTATGCCTAAGTTCATTAGAGAAACCTAACTCCGCACGCAATTCCGCCAATTTTTGATTGAATTCCTCCTCCGATTGCTTTTGCTTCTGTTATTCACACATCAAAAAACTTCTTCGGCGGCTAGAATTTTTGCATACAAATTACGAATAAGTGCATAGATGCGAGTGATTCGAGTGAACCTGTAGTGCGAGTTGGACTTGTTGAGAGGCATTGCGTTCCTTTTCCTGCAATAAAAGTTCATAGAAACTGTTTTGAGCGGTAATGGAGAAAATTGGTGATCAGTTATGGAGATGAGAGGTGATGATGAACTCGGTTTTACTTTGAGCTCACGAACTTCAGCAATTAGGGCGTGGAATTGGAGCTTGAATTTGGAGAGCTTCAGGAGCTCCATTTACCCGCCAAAATTCTCCTTAGATTCGAATCGGTTTCTGGAATGTGGTCCGTGTTTGCAGTGGCGTTGAGTTTGTTTAACTTCGTAATTTTACGACTTTATAACGCATCGTATTTTAACGTAACAGCGAGACACTGTATAAATTAAGTATCATTTCCATGTAATAATTTGAGCTTTATATACAATGTCTCATTTTTCCGTCGAAAGCAACTAAAGAAAACTAAGCTACAAACTAATGGAGGAAATGAAACTCCAACAACTTCTCCCTCAACAGGCGAAGAAATACTACAAGGCACAAGCGTATGTCATTCAAAACGAGGTTCTTTGCTAAAGGCCTAATTGGCTAAACCATCAGCTACTGAATTAGCCATATAGACAGGGACTCATGCACATGTACCGAAAAGGTGTCACGCGACACTGCTTTGTCGAAATTTTTTATTAAATATATGTGTTAATATTGTGAGAAAGTGGATAAGAAAGAAAAAATACACCACTTGACATAAATTATCTCTTGACATATTGGTTATGTTCTTGATTTTGCTCTAAAAGGTTCGAACCTCAACTGAAGTAGAATTT
Source organism: Nicotiana knightiana (assembly GCA_005239525.1). Classification (NCBI taxonomy): domain Eukaryota; kingdom Viridiplantae; phylum Streptophyta; class Magnoliopsida; order Solanales; family Solanaceae; genus Nicotiana; species Nicotiana knightiana. The sequence continues at coordinate 31,345 of ML424356.1, read as the reverse complement.
AATTCAAGATTTTTTCTAATTTAAAACAACAAAAACAATAGCTTAAAGCTATTGCTTGTCAAAATTTTATAATAAATTTCGACACGTAAATTTAAACACCGCTTACAAAAATTCCTGCATGCGTCCCAGTGCGTAGATATCACTAATAGAGACCATCTAATTATTATTTAACAAGTAAAATACTTTATTTCTATTTTATGGAAAAAATTATTTAGTTTTTAAATAAAAAATGTTATTTTAATAAAATTGTGAATACGTTATCTGCTTTGAAACCGAATACCTCACATTCACACTCCAAAGACCTTTCAATATTTTTGGGCGCAGAGGATACGTTTCAAAGCAAAATAATCTCTAATTCAGTTCTTACATTCCCAAAAAAAATGAATTTAGAGATTAACTCATTTATTATCAAAAAAGAAAAGGGGGCGG